>PVHY01004167.1:9823-97756 GCA_004024945.1 Uropsilus gracilis
ACACACACACGGGGGGGGGGGTAGGGGGGGGAGACAGAGAGAGTAAAAAGCAAGACTTTTATTCCAAGAGGGGCAAGCTGACCTTTCAGAGTTCATTAGAAACATAACCCAGCATATATGCTCAGACTCCTGTCTCTCTAGAGTGGGGCTCCATATTCAGAAGCAGTGAAGAACTGCCTAAAGGCCCAGCTTCCTTCCCTGTCTCACAGGGTCAAAGAGGAAGAAAGATGGACAGAAGGAGTTGGCACTGGGCCCTCTTGGCAGAGAAAGGAACCAGACACTTGTCTGCCCACATCCTCTGTTTTCCGAGACAGCCTGGTTCCAGTTCTCTGCTGGAACTTGTGGCTGGCCCAGAGCAACTGAGAGGGGGACCTGCTGTGCTACTGATGAGTCTGGGGTGGGGAAGGGCACCGCTGGGACTCCTGCCACAGAGTGGGGTAAAGAGGACACCTTCAGTTATTTGTCTTCCTGTCTGGTTCAGGTCACCCCATCCTTTAAAAAAAAATACTTTCTTACATTGTGATTTTTATATAATATTTTATTTCCCCCTTCAAGTGTAGCCCCCATAATTCTCCCACCACCATAGCACCATAACTCATTGCCATAGTCCCTTGTGCTCCTCCCTTCCCTCTCTTGGCCCCTCTCTGCCCCCTCCCCTTATGTGGGCCTCAGATTTATGGTTGGCTTGCAGGTTTTGTCTTTTCCCTGATTCTTTGTTCAGTTTCTTTATATTCCAAAGATAAGTGAAGCTATAACTCAAAAGAAAACTTGGACTCTAATGTTTGCTGCAGTTATATTTACAATAGCCAAGCTATGGAAACCACCCAGAAGTCCCAAAACAGATGAATGAAGCAAGAAGATGTGGTATATGTACACAGTGAAATACTGCCTGCTGATCAAAAAAGATAAGCTCATGCCATTTGCCACAACATGGATGGAGCTGGAAGGGATAATGCTAAGCGAAATAAGTCAGAAGGAAATGCCACATAGAATGGCCCAGTGGGTCTACTGTCTAATGGGCTGGGCAAGGAGTTCCCTTGGCCTCCGTGCTATTTCTCCAGACGGTCTTTCTCGGGCCAACTAAGTTCAAATCTAGTTCTATCACTTGTGACCTGGGACAGGTCATTGAACTGCCCTGTGCTCCAGTTTCCTCATGTACAAATAGGGTGGCAATAGTCCCACCTCTTGGTCAATTAATGAGGATTAAACGAGGCAAAATTTCAAAGGGTTAAGGACACATACCTGGAACTCAGTAAAAACTACTTAAGTGTTAGGGATGATTATCACACACCTGTCCCACCTGATCTGCAGTTGACCTGCTCTTAGACTTGGAAGGGAAGAACAAAGGAGAGTCAGATTACCACATCAGGTGCCCACCCATGGCCTTGGCAGTCTGGTGGGATTGGCACTGTCTGCAAACACACCCCCACCTGCCCTGGAGTTTCCCTGGGCTGAATGGAAGCAGTTGTTGGCTGACTCAGCTGAGAGGCACAGAAGTCCTCATTACCCTGAAACAACCTAATTAGGAGAATCTATAAAAGGAGGCACTGGCACTGAGGAAAAACCTGGGCCCTTCACTGGGAACAGGAGCTTATGTTCTGGAAACACTATTTTGAATGTAATGTTGGGCCTTGCTTATCATTAACAACACAAAGAAGAAAATGCAACCCCTGAGACTCTTTTCATTTTATTTTGAGTTCTTATTTTCTATAAATAAAGTCCCTGCTCCCCAGGGGCGAGCTGCCCATTCTCAGTAACCTGCTTGACAGCATCAGAACTGCAAGGGAACTGACCAGGGGAACACAGTTTTCTGGGTCTGACACCACAGAGATATAGATGTTCATATAGTGAAATCCTATAAAGATTCTGTGTAGGGAAAATGGTGTCAAGGCTATTTTTCTACCCTAAGCATATATTTTCTATATCAAAAATAAACTTTGTATATATCACAGAGGAATTTCATGACTTCTGTGACGGACCTTATGCTCTCTCTAAGGCATTTGTTTGAAAGTCAAAATATTGACCTTAGGGGACTATGAGGAAAAACAAGACAGAATATTGGACTTAACTGAAAATGTTGAACACTTAGTATTTTCATTCATTAGGCAGGAAGGTAACAGGTAGGTAGCTGATAGGGAAATAATTTAAAAGTGAAAACCCATAGTTATCATTTGTGGGGGAGACCTGCCTGTCATTATCTTGATCAGAATGGCAAACAGAAACTTGAACAGGCCCCTGCATCTCCATGATGACTCCCAGAACAAGAGTGGCCATGGGAGAATTGCCGTCACAACTCCCTAATCCCATCCCTGTTCTCAAAAAGCACAATCATCTATTACTGGGCAACATTCTCCTTCTCTTCCTAGGACATTCAGAGGGGCCGAGCATCTGTTGAGTGCTTGTGACTTTTCCTTGTGCTCCTGGCTCAGAAACATCCCACTGACTCTGACAGTCCTACCTAGAGTCCAGGACTGTCAACACCCAGAATCTCAGTACGTGCTGTTTGCAGTCACACTCTTGATTTAAACCTCAGCTTCATTTATAGTTGGGCAACCTCTCTGAACCTCAGTTTCAGCATTAGTGAATGAAAATAATAACCAACACCTCATTCTCTGTAATAAGGAAAGCACCTCATAAGGAAAGAACCTCATCCATGCTAAGAATTCCATGAATCTTAACTACTGTGTGCAAGAAAAAACAAAACAACACATGGTAATTATCAGCATCTTCGTCTCAGTGATGAGCAATTAACTGTCTTCTAGTCCTCTCCTAGGGACTCAAGAAAAATAAAAATATAGACCATGTTTCCTAATATTAAATCACTTTAATATCTTAGAATAGCATATAATTTAGAATCAGTTAATGGGCTTAAGTTATGTCAATATATTAATTAATTACAACTAATTATAGTCAATACAATTATAAGTCAATATAATTTTTTTAATTAATCTGTCAGTATTTTGCATGTCTGTGTATCTTTGAGGTTGTATTTTCACCCTTCCTGCACATACATGCTTCATGCACCTTCCACCAAGTGCCCTTCCTTCCCTGGTTCTCTCTGTTCCATCCCCAGCACAACTTGAAAAATGAGAGGAATGAGTCAAAATAAAAAAGAAAACTAGAGAGAGATGGTTTGGGCCTTCCTCCCCTGACCTAGCCTTATCAGTCCACTGACATACCAGCAAACACCTCCCACAGTCTGGTCAACTCAGTCCCTGACACTGGAGATTTTCATTGTACTTTGTTTTAAACTAACCCAGTAGAAGAAAACAATAGCACACATTCTGTTATATACTACTTACCTGTTGGATTTGTCATACCAGTTTGAAATTAATATTGAAACTAAACATGCATGCTTTAATTGAAAAATTATGGATGTTGCTGGTAAACTGATTTCCTAGGGTTCTATTTTGTTTGGATGTTTCATCTTTTGTTATTTTGCTACACAGACATGAAGCATTTTGAATAGAGGACCTGAGCAAATGTAGCCTCACCTGAATTCATTTCTTCTTTTAGCCTTTTCCTTATTCTATGCATTTCTCAAATATCAAACTGCATGTTACATCTTCAGTCATAAATGAAGACAGTTTTTCAGAGGAGGAAGTTGAAAGAAGATAGATCTCTAATACTGAAAGTTGTTTATTCCAGCTTTAGGCAGTATCTCCATAATCTTGTAAGTTACAAAGCAAAAAAGTATGTACGCTCTGTTATTTGCAAATAGGGGACAAACATGATTAAAAAGAAGCCCATGAGGGCAGCAGGGAGATTCCAGAAACACAAGAAAAGGGGCGCAATCCTGGAAACAGATGGCCTGTGGTCCAGCCTGTTGTAAGGAAATAGAGATGAAATTGTTTTCAAATATTTAAAACCACCCCGTTCAGCGTCTCGGTATTTTCTAATCTACACACACAGCATCCTGTCAGACACCAGTAGCTTTTCATCGTCCTGGCCCAGCTTTTTCTCACCTCCTTTCACACATCCTGTGCTTTTCATGCATATCATATTCAGGTTACCACATGCACCATCCACCACTATGAGGGCAGGGTCAGAAAAGCAATCTAATTAATGATTACCATTTACAGTTCTATAGAAGCTGCTTCTCCACACACTGAAAAAGCAGCCTGCTGCCCTCTTTCTCTCTGTGCAGGTTTCATTATTTCTGAGGTTGTATCTTTAGACAAAAAAAGAAAAAGGTCTGAGGTATTCCATTCAACCATTTGGCAGATCCTTTTAATTTAAAAATGAAAGCCAAAAAAATTATTCATTTAAGCAACCACTGTATTAATGCAAATGTTTGGATGGAGAGTCTTACTCTGCTATTTATGGTATAACTGTCCTGAAACTGAAAACAAGAATTAATACACTGTCAGGAAAGGTTTATTAGGAGCCTGCCATTCATACTATTTCATTAGTCATGATGGAGGGTGTAACAAATTATTCCTTTCTTCCAAAGTTAAAGTAAATTTGGAGAAAATTAATATTGAAACTTTTTTTCAGTTCTTTATAGTAGGAGTATGCAAAACCGCAGAAGGATGGTGCAACTGAACATGTACTTGTCAGTAGATAGTATGAAGTGGTATGTGGCCACTGTGCTATGTGGCAAAGGGGAGACTTCCCAACAAAGGTGTGATTGCCCTGAGAGTGAATAGTCATGGAAGGTATATTCCAGACTGCCAGAGAGGAGACAGTGAAGTTCCCAAGGGAAGCAAGAATAGGAAGAATGCCAGACAAATATCAAGAGGTGACTATTGCAAGTCACATTGGCTGGAGTTGATATTTTACGTGAACAGAGGATGTTGGTGATGAAAGGTAGCTCCCAGGTTTAAGACCATTGAGATAGTCACTGTATTACTCCAATTGCATTCTCTCAGTCAATAGAAATATTTGTTAAGAAGCTCCTGTTATAGATAAGGTATCCTTGGGACAGGGGGGGGGGGGGGTTGAAGGAAAGCAGAGGGAAAAAAAGCAAAGATCTAATCAGCGCTCAGGAGCTAGACACCAAAACAGGAAATATTAACAATGCAAAATATACTAAACAGAATTTAAAAAAAAAGGTGAATTGGTAAATAAATTCCCCATCTGTAGAGGAAACCAATTATTTTGTCTAGTAAATACCTTTTCCTTTCTTCTGAGAATAAAAGTCTTCCATTAGCTTTAAGTATTATTCTTCCCAGCCTCCCAGTCATAGTCCTGTGGCATCCACAAAAGCTGTGGTTCCTTCTATGACCCGCCTGTCAGGTCAAAGTCAGTGGATAAGGAGCAAGGTCCAGTAGCATGGGAGTCCTTACTCCCTGTTTTTTTTTTTTTTTTTCAAAATCCAGCTACATCCTTGCTTGTTTCTCAATCTTTTTCTCCAGAATGTAAGCATCCTCCCTTTAATAAAGCTAATTCAAATTAGATGACTGTTACAGCCCAGTGGAACCTTATTAAACTTCTAAAAGATTAAAATCAACCTTACAATATTTGCATTATTTCCTTCAATGTATCTAGGTTTACTTTCTTTTCTTCAAACTTCCGGTTGTTTCTAGCTTATTATTTTGTCACCTAAAGTATTGGTTTAAGCCTACGATTTTTAGTAAGGAGAAAGAATTAGCTGAATAATACTCACTGCATTAAAAGATCAACTCCCAACTTTTAAAATGCTTGACTCCTCACAAGTTCATTTCTCCCTTCCATGAATGGGTGTTATTAAAGAGGTAGCAATTCTTTATTCTATGTGCTGTTTCAGAATCATTTCCTTTCATCTTATGGTTCCACCCTCCATGGTATTGTTTCCTTTCATGGACCACCTACAGAAAGGAGCAGATAGCTCCTACTTCTTAACTAACTATACAACCATGTAATATTGGTTGAATTTACCTTACTGAAGAAAAGAGGAGAGAAAAAAGGAAGGGAGGAGAGATAAAGGGAGAGAGGGGAAGAAGAAAAAGAAACAAGCTCTCCCTCTGGAAGAAAATTAATTGTCACTGTGATTTAATGGGGAACTATAGATTGCTTCAAGACTCAACATTGAGCATTTTGCTTACATTTTCTTAACCACACAAAGTCCATTGGAAAACAGTTCAATCACAAAATTATGGTAATAAAATGTGGAAGAATTCCACTGACTTCCTCAGTGAAATGGCAATATCTCTAATATACATGTTTAAAAATCTCTCCCCAATTATTAACCTTGAGGTCTTTAACTGCCTAAGCCAAAGTTTGTGTCTCCAGTAGCCTTCATTGTCAAAATTCTCTTCAAGCATTCAGTTGTCATTTGAAAACACAGAGCTATCTGCCAAAGAATTTTCCATAGGGGCTGGAATTTCAAGGATGTGGATGCCTTCTTGAAATGGCTATTTCTTCTACTGAATTGAACCCCATCTCCTTTCTCTGTGAGGACAAGGAGGGAAACAAGTTACAATTCTTGAAACAAACAGGAAACATTTCAAAACGTCTCTGGAGAGTTTTCACATATTTTACATTTTTTTCTGTTGAAAATGTCAAAGGTACAAACTTTTATGGAATAAGAGTTGGGTTCTGGTTAAAAGAGTGGGAGCAGACCTCCTAACTCAGGTGGAGGGAAAAGTGTGAGAGATAGGAACTTCCTGAGACAAGATCAGATCTCAGAGGTGGTGGCCCTGAAAAACTCAAAGAATATCAAGGCAAGACCTCTGACACTATAAGGAACTTCTGAAAAACAGGACTATTTAACAGGCTTTTGTTTCTAGTAACAAGCATAGTACCTGACACTCAGCAAGTATTCAACAAACATTTGGCTTATAAATAAATACACACAGTTTGGATTTAGTTATTATGTCTGCATGCAAGGTGAGTATTTGGCTTCAAAAACAAAGAAAAAAATTTAAAGAATGGGGAGACAAGATTGGAGCAAGACAAACAAGAAGCATTTGCTGCTTTAAATGCTTTCATTTAGAAACCGATGTGGTCTCTGATTCAAGAGCAAAGATGAGTCACTAAGCAGAATTTAAAAGATTTAGCTAATTAGGAGTAATGTTGCATCAGGAAGACAAGGAAGTTATTACTTTTCCATTATTGTACAATCTAATTGGAAAAGGTCAGTGGTAGTAAAAAAACCTGATTTCTTTCTTCATAGTTTCTCTATGTTAATCCAAAAAGTAGAGTCAGCCTTGAGCAAAATTGTAAAGCAGATCCCACCCACTGTTCTCCACTCCTGTCATCCTCCTGTCATCAGCAAATGCACCTCCACATGAACCCTGACTTTATAGCCTTCCGCCCACCTGCCCCATATTCCTCAGGTTTTCCTAAGAAAACACCCCTGCTTCATACTTTTCTCCTCTGGAAGTATGCGTCTCAGTCACTCACACTACACTCTCGGCTGGTGAGACCTGCCTACTTCCTTATCCTTCATGTGTTCAGAGCAGGCATTAGTGGTAAATACCGATAAAACAGTATCCTGTTTATTAGGACCGTCGTAGGCAAGGTCTTTATCCAATGGTGGATCTCTAATCATGGAAATGTTCAAATGAAGTCAGGCCACTGGGGAGAAGATGAGGGGCAAGCTGAACTTTCACTGCCCTTTAAATCACACCAGGAGAGGCAAGCCATTCTTTCTGTCCGGTCATCAGATCCAGACTGTCACACCCTTTGAAAACAGTAACTGTCCTGGTTGAATTAACCCTGAAAGAACTGCTGTAAAAACCTCAGCCTCAGGACTGTCAGAGAAATAATGATGCATTTGTTGATATCTTTTCAAAAGAGTATCTGAGTCACTTTTTTGACCCTCTCTGTCCTTTGTTTCTGATTATCTCAAATGCTACTCATAAATTAATAACTGAAAATATATACAATAGCGTCCTTTGGCATCTCTTATACATGCCTTTGAACAAAATTCACCCAGATAGTCTAAGGAACAAAATTGATCTTCCCCAAGATTATAACTGTCAGCAATTCACAACAGACAGACAGCCTGTCCCAAACCCCATGGAGAGTGTGAAGGTGTTATGTCCACAAAGGACAGCAAATTACCAGACTGTTAAGTTAATTTGAAAAATAGTTCTGGCAACTATTATGTGAGTCCATGAATTTTATGCATTTTCCTTTTCTTTTTGTCTTTCCTGCAATTTAAATCATTTCAGAAACAATATAGAGCTTAGACAAATTCATAGAAATATATATCCACACACACACACACATTGAGATATATGTACAGTCACTATTCTTAGAAACATTCCCAAAGGAAGCTGCCTTTCAAATGCCCGCACACACGTCAAAATAACATAGTAAGTTACAGTCTCTGTTGTAAATTATAACAGTATCACACATTCAGCAGAAAATGCCATTGGAAACCCAACCAAATTCATTGTCTCTTGAATTGAACAATAACAACAAAGAAGACTATCACTGATAAGGACTCACTAGCTCATGCACTTCAGAGAGGAAGATAAATGAGGTCACCCTGGAACCTATAGGTCAGACTAATTGAGATATCCGGGGACACCTTAAAGTAGCCGATGGAACTTCTTACTCATATGTACCCCACGAAGTCAGTAGCTCAGTTTTAGCCAACAAGACAGAAAATTAGTCCTACGATGGGTTGAGTTTATGAAGCAGACTCAGGAGAAGTAGCGCAAATGATCTAAAATGGCAGGAAGGAAATCAAAAGAGAAATCAAGCTAACAGGCACTACTGTCCTTTATGAGTCTGACACCTGAGGCTACCAGTCTGTGACCTCATGGCTTACAAATCATATTCAGCTTGATGGTGCTGAGTCATAAAGGAAAGGTTAGGTCACATCTGATAGACTGCTTATTA
Source organism: Uropsilus gracilis (assembly GCA_004024945.1). NCBI lineage: Eukaryota > Metazoa > Chordata > Mammalia > Eulipotyphla > Talpidae > Uropsilus > Uropsilus gracilis. Next base: position 18,599 of record PVHY01004167.1, read on the forward strand.
AGACAGGGAGATGAATAATGCATCCTAGTTAATTGTCCACTAAAAATAGTTTTTAGAAAGCCTAGATACATTGGATCTATCTTTAAAAATCTAAACACAGAAAGAATTTTATTCCTCAATGTTAATCAATGCAAAGTAGTATGTGTCAGTCAACCAAGTATAGATGTTGAGGATTTGAGGTACAGAAAGTGAAAAAAGGCTACTCTATTATTTTAATCTATTTTTAGTACTTTAGAATACGCAGCATATTTTTAGTTTACCAGGGCTGATTGCATAAAGAATAATTAGATAAACATGTGTTTGTATTAATTTATTAAAAGCTAAAGAACAACGTTTCTAAAATGCTTTGAAATATTTATTTCAGTCATATATCCAAGTGTACCAGGAATCCTTCTTGATTCAGAGGATAGTGATGGATAGTCTTTATTTATTTACACAACATCCCCCTAGCCCCAGAACTATTGCTTTTGCTAAGAGTGTATGTAAAAAAATATCTTTTGCATGTATTCAAATTTTAATAGATTCTAAGTCAAATCTATTTAGTAACCAACTAATTGTGCCAAGCAGAGTTCGAGCCTGAAGAAATACCAGATCAGACCAAACCCATGCATGATGACCAAAAAACAGAGTCTAGCTTGGGGAAACAGGCAGACAAAGAGTCAGGGGTGTAGAATTAGTACTGGTAGAGCTGCAGATGTAGTACCTATTATGAGAGCAATGGCAAAAGGAGTGAAAGTTTTATATAATTTGTATCTTAACTCCAGTGGCAGTTAAGTAATATTGATGCTCTCTTTCACAAAAATAAACATGCTATCATCTTTAAAGGTTATAACATCTATCATCCAGTAAATCGACCACATTGTAGCTATGCAAACTTGAAGAGGTTACTTAACCTCTCTGAGCTTCCACTTTTACCTGTAAAATAAAGGTAGTTATTGTATCTAACATAAAGACCTATTAAGGTTTATTGTGAAAAATAATAAAAATCATAATGTTTCTTTCATCATTATTGGTATAAAAGATCCTGTAAAACAGTCTGTGCTTATCAGGCATTCAAATTATTTTGTTTTTCATTGTAGAATTTGGTCTACAATGTTGCCTTCAGTGTGAACAGGGAAGGGGGATGGTGGGCCCTTCAAACACACAGGTATGATACCCAAAGAGGAACCACAAACAGTCATGCAGGATAGAGTTAGGCATTTTCGAATGCTTTCCTTTGTGCCCAGTTATTTTTAGATTGTTTTTCAAATGGAAAACAGACACACACACCAAAAGGCATAGAACAAACACCCAGAAATATTTTGCTTCAATTTTACATGGGTTATTTTTATAGATCAGTCTTGCTGTGTGGATCTCATTGTGAATGAAATGGAACCCTGATATTGCTTCCATGGAAACCTGTTTCTTTGTGATTGGCTGAGCGGTTTCCAGGCGCTTCAACAATGCCGCAGAATGTACGTGTTAATATTTAACAGAGGGAGTAAAACCTTCTGACCCCATGACTTGTTATGCAACTCACTAGTAACAAAGAGATTCAGATCCTGCCAACGTTTTCTCACCCTCTAGATATCCTTGTGAGGATTGTTTATTCCCAGTTAAACTGACATACAGAGAAACGAAACGGTGGGGACGCAGGAGGGAGGGCAGACGTAGAAGGGGCATAAAACTTGAAGGTGTGATAAGAAAAAATCCTATCAGATTACTAATTGCAGTCACCTCCATCCATGAGTTTTATTTTAAGATAGAATTGGTATAAAAGAGAAGAACGATTTGCCAAAAAAAAGCAATGTTTTGCCATTTTACATTTAATCACCATAAAATATCATGTCACCTAAGACGATTTATATAACCATGAGCAAGCTAGTGTGACTAAGGAAGAGGAGGCAAAAGATACAAATTAAATGGCCCAAAGGAGACAATGTGTATTTACCAATGTCAGTGAGAAATTGAGTTGTTTAAAGCATATATGATTTGAAACTCCCAGGGTGCCTTGAATTTAGAAAAGCATTCATACCCAAACAAGGTCCCAATTTGCAAGAGTCAGGAAATTTCTAGGTAATCATTTTTGCACAATCCCTACACTGCCTGGATACTTGAGAATGCCCCTTGTATACTTAAAGTTTTATTTATACCACATCATGAGCAAATCCACCACTTAATAGGGAGCATCAGTACTGAAGCAGCCAAGGTTTTTAATGTTTGCATATATTATCATTTCCACTTAGGCTATTCTTATTAGAGTATCTTCTCTGAAAATTGAGTTGCGTGATTGCCAGTAGAGAATACAATTTCTGAGTATGTGTGCTTTAAGGTTGAAAATATTGAAAAATGATAAGGAGAGACTATGTTGAACCCACCTATATAAATGGCCTTATAGAGTTATGAATATTTTGTGTATAAATCCAATGAAAATCGTGTTAGGAAGAACTACTGGGCAAAATCTCTGGACTCTATCTAAAGCTGATATTTACTGAGAGCCCAGAAAGATAACTGTCCTGTGTTTTCTTATAAATCTTAAAACTGATACAAAGTAGGATATTAGGATAGGTTTAAAGATGTATATGCAGTAGCATTTTGGCTACAACATCACTTTACATCAAAATCTTAATCATGAATATCCCTGGGAGTATATAGATGATTTTTGTGGGTACTGATCTTAATTTATACCTTACCTTCTCCAAACAAAACAAAGTATGTTTTGTTTTTTAAAAATTTTTTAATTATTTTTTAAGGAAGCTATCAGTACTCTTCATATTTCTTTGTCAAGACAGTTCAAACAAAATATATAAAAGAACTTTCACATTCAAATGTGTTGCATATCTGTTATCTCATTCCAAACACACAATAGCTGGGAAGATGATATTTTGGAGAGTGGAGTCGCAGTTCTCGCTTACAGATAAGGAAAATGAAGGCCAGAGGTTAGCCAACTTTGCAGAACGCCAGGGGATATAAGAATCAGAGCTGGGAGAACATAACTGCCATTCTAGGTATCCTGTCTCACAGCATTTAAGTTAAATAGCAAATATATTACACTGAGTGGTTTTCCTACTTTTTAAAACTGAGTTATATATTTATTTCTACGTCTTAATTTTTTGTGTTATACTCTTGCATGTTACACACTAAGAATCAAGCAGCTGTTTAATAAACATTTTCAAATTAATGTAAAACGTCTTCCCTTTTTTTAAACACATGCTTCTATGCTGCTAAATACATTTGCTAAAGGACTGACAGTACTTCAATAAATTTTTCTTTTAAGTATTATCCAAAATTTGAATCTCTGAGATTTAAAAATCTATTTACTCTCCTAGCCATCCATGCGTTTAGGGGGAAAATATATAAGAAAAGAGTAACATAAAGAGTCTTCCCTCTAGTTTATAATGAGCAGAGCCTAAAAAGGGACAAGGAGCAGTGAAACACCCCAGATCTCTAGGCCCAGTGGGTAGCAGACAAAGGGAAAGAGAAAGGCAGGCACTTCCCAATGTAGTCCCAGTAATACTCTAATCCCAGAGTCAGATCAGCAGTCCAGGGACAGTCACCAGATGTGTGGAAGAAAAGAGGGGAAATGCAGACCAACAGCAGAGGGTATCAGCATGAAAGACACGTTACCTAGAGTTTCCAAGTTTCTTTCTTAGAGCACACATTTGCTGGAGGGGTTTTGCAAACATATATGAGTAGCTAAGGAGAAGGTCACCTGCCTTCTAACAGGCTTGCACCAAAGCATCCAGCTGGCCAAGTGGAGTGGGGATCGGATTATATACCCAACTTGTTTCCTGGCCATAAACCCTTCATGCAGTAGGCAACTGGCATGGCAGTCTTGTTCAAAAACTGAATATCTAATCAGGTTGGTCTTTAATTGGAATGTGTTTGGAGGGATGGGGGGCTTAACCAAAGTAGCCTTTGGTCGGTGAATACACATGCACATATATGTGATATGTAAAGACAAAGAGATAATTTCTAGATCCAGTGGCAATGAATTGTTCCCCTAGTTAAAAAAAAAAAAAAAGAAGAAGAAGAAGAAGAAAAGAAAGAAACAGATCTCTACCTCTTGCAGTATTGTAACGACTGAATGAGTTAGAATATGACAGGCTCTGAGCACAACGCCCAGCATGAACTGTTTGGTACAATGTTGGTTCTCTGCCATTTTCCCCTTTCATACTGAAGCTATTTAGATAAAACTGCTGCTATTGGGGTAATTTTTTTTAAACACAGTTCTTTCTTGCCATAAATCCCAAAGCCTTCATATCTCCCTACATAGGAACAAACTTTATCCTCTCCCCCACCGCCCTCCTCCACATCAAGTGCATTTTAGAAAAGCAGGCAGTGTGCCATAGACTGAACCCATCTGGAAGAACTGCAAATTAGTTTTCTATGAAATGTTAGTGTAAAACTCAAAGCCAGCTCTGACTTTACATTTTATAATGAAACTAAAATTTGGCCCGTGTTTGCACAAATTTTGCCAGCATTTGCTGTGGGCCTGTGATTGTCATTACCCCATGGAGTTGAACTCATTACCAAGGCAAAAGATCCCAGATCTGCTGGAGCCACGCAAAAGTCAGGCATCTCTCTCAAATGTCACTTTGAACACTGACCCTGAAAAAAATGAGCCAAAACTGATGTACAAGACTGTGCAGGAAAAATGTGCACAGTCATGCCTTTTAATAAACTTGGGTCACAGCCCTTCCTGCAGTTCCTGTGTCTCTTCCAGATGAACTCGAGAGACAGATGAGTTGTTTCTGAATGTTTGCCATGGCTTCTGGGACATTCATGAGTTCTCTCCTTCCTTATAGCTTCTTGCTTTAAAAAACTATAAATATATAAAGAAAACACCAGCCTTTTCTTGACGAAATGAAAAGGAAGTAGTAAGAATATAGGCATGTTCTGGCTGACTGCTTGGCATAAATTACTATACTGACAGAGAGTGACACTGTTTTCAAAATTCCCTTCACCCTTTCTCTCAGGCAACCATAGATCTCTTAGAATTTCTGAACCCTAGAATCTCACAAATATATAATGAACCACCCTAGGCATTTAATTAAATGCCATTAGCCAGCTTTTAATGGTCTTGTATAGTTTTAACCAGGGACAGTTTCTAGGAAATGAAACTCATGGCCACAATTTAGCATGTGGCAACTTAATAAATAAGTGGGAGTTTGTGCAAATCAGAGAATTTCTATCACTAGGGCAAGTTTGAAAACAGTGAAAGACATTGTACAGAACACAAGTCAAAGACCAGAATTAAGTGACCCAAATCAGAATGAAAGTTTGTATAAAATAACAGAGTACAAACATTTCAGCTAGGAAGATATGAACAACAGCAACAACATAGTTTCTTTAAGATTAAGAACAGGTAAGGAAGTAGCAACAGAAAATAAGAGCTGACATTCTCTTTGGGGCTCTCTAACCTGTAAGAATTCTGTAGCTGATCATGCCAACTAAGACTCCATCCTCCTGGATGCCAAGCACAGAGACAAACAGAGCTCTGGTTTTGCCTCCACCCATTGACTTCTAGCCAATACTGTCTGCTCCTGCATCTGCCTCACTCTTTAGCTCTCATGAAAGACACAGTGCTTCTTTGCTTCTTGGAAGTAGCCATCTGAGCTATTTACATTCCATGATAACCTCAAAGCCTACCCTTCAGAACTTTACACTTGTACTTAAAGGGGAAGGCAAGAAAAATATAACTTTGTGTTTTCCTCTATGGAAAAAAAAAGGAAGAAAAGATTAACAATAAAATTATTACAGACATCAAAATCTATTTCCTGGCAGCATGACCCTTAACTTATGTAATGGCGGTCGGTTATTCAACAGTTCAAGGCTAAGAAAAAAATCAAGAATAGGGCAGGAAACATGGACTGAGAATTTAAATATGTCTGTTGGTTTATTGTGGAAGAATGAAAGACACTTTTCCTAGTTTCATTTCAAAGGGAGAGCAAATTATTGGGACCTGGATGTCACCCCAAGGAAAAGAATTTAATGCTACTTATGCCCCCATTCAAGTTAACAATTTCAACATCCAGGAAAGGAAAAATCTCAGAAATTTCTGAAAAATGTATTCCACTGAGTCCATGTTCTGTGGTGTGGCTAATGAGATCATGTGAAGCCTAGATCTAAACCCTGGGTCAGGAGGGTTCAAAGACCCCATAGTTAAGTTGGGTGTGTAGACTGTAGACACCTACTTTTCAAAGAGCCACTTTTGCCACAATATCAGAATTTTTCAGTTTTCTGAAAGGTATAAGACCCTTCATTTCCTCGAGTGACCATAGGAAGTATCAGGGGGAAAAATTGTGTGGGATTAAATTTTCAACAAGGGGAGGAAAGGACAGTACCAGATTTATTTGAATATGAAGAAATAAAACACTTCCAGCGTGGGGAGCAAATTCACACCCATTTTACAAGCTTGACCAAAGTTTAAAAACAAAACCAATCTTTTCAAAAACAGACCTAAGTTTTTAGATCTTTGCAAATGAGCAGCAGAACACCACATGTTGCAGGGTACCCATATTTACCTCAGACACAGTCAGTCAACTGGAAAACCAGCAAAGCTTGATTAATTCCCCCAATTTCCAACCTTCCCAGAGGTAAAAGAATGTCTGTCTTATGCAGTTTCAGTAACTGGCCTGAGATGACCCAAGGATTTCCTTTCTCTAATAACCATTCAAAATGAGGGGGGAATTCACAGACAGGAATTCTCTTCTTGGTCAATCACCCCATCACTAAAATAGTAGGAACAGAATGGTGAACATTCAGATGGAACTAATGTTACATATCAATGTTAAATATCAAAGGGTAAGCAAGAATTCCATAGGGGCAATTCACTTTTTTAGACAGCGGGCATTTATTGGTTCTTGAATGTCTCACACAGGCAGAATTTCTGGCTTATTGAGAAAAAGAAAAGCATTTTTGAATCAAAACAGAAGAGGAACTGCGAAGTGAATGCCAATGAAACATGAGCAAGCAAGCACATCTAACTAGGTCTTGTTATGACTTAGCATTCAAGGGAAGGAGAAAAAATAAAAAGCAAGCATCCAATTGTTTAATCAAGACTTCCCAGTGCCTCTGTCCTGGAGTCAATTTAGCAAATGCTTTTTTGCTTTTCTAATCCCATTTCTCAATATCTCATAACTCAAATCTGATTGATCACTTGGTCACATCAGCCCCAGCTTATTAAGCCAATTAAGTAAGAATGTACCCCTTAGAGAATCAGGCTCACATTGTTTTGACAGAGCATTTGGCAACTGACCTCCTAAACATTATGCCACAAGGTCTCATTGCAATTGTTGTGATCTTCTGTGGGTGGCTTGATTTTTTTTTTTTAAAGGGTTGTGTTGCCACGCAGAAGGACTTCTCAGGACAGTGTAGAGAAAAAAAACAGCAAAAATTGGAGCAATCTGACAAAAATAGGATGCCTTGTCACCCAAACCCTGAGGCAGCTCATACATATGGTACTGTATTTTAAACATGAAGAAACAGATGCTGTCTTAACAGCCTGGTCCTATTAGGACAGTGTCTCTGAGAGAGCTCTGCTTTCCTGGCCAATGTCCAGAGAGAAGCTCTGTCCTGGGAAAGGCCCTCAGAGTGTCTGTTCGCACTGCAGTGGCATTGGTCCTGCCAGGCACCCACTGACAGTCAGGACATGAACTGAGATACCACCATGGGCTAGAAGCACAGGGAAGGGTCAATGCCAGCCCACAGGCAGGGGGCTTTTCCCTAATTAATGCATAGAGGGAAATTTACCTGGGAGGAATACATTGCCTACCTGCAAAAAAGGTGCCATATATGGCCAACAGCATGAAACCAGGGTAATATATTGGATAATGAAATATAGTTCAAAAACCTGACAATATTGAGAGGAACAATGGTTACTTTCAGGAAGTCTCTGGAATTCACTTTGGCCCTTAAAGTAACTCTTCCCCATTCTATCTGCAACTCTGGGATATTAGACTTTTGGAGAGGGAACAACTAAAGATTGACACCAGCCTTAGATTTACTTTAGAATAAAAAAATTAGGGCTGGGGGCTGACCCATTTTGTGTCTAAAAACTTTAACACATTAAAGCCATGGATTGTATCTTATTCACTAATGAATTCTTAGTATCATCCATGCAGTAAATGAGTGCAGAAGGAAGGCATTTAATTCCATTTTATTCTTTCTTCTTGTTTGTGTCTTTACTAAGAAATAAATGGTCAAGCATATCATTATGTTTTATATCTGCAAAAATTTATCTGATATCCACTTAGCAAATAAGGTATCTTCATGAACATTTTTTTCAACATCTCCTAAAGGATCATACTGCATTAGCATTAGGAACGTCTTAGTCCAATCTGCTTAGTTGAAAATGAAACAACAGAAATCTAGAGAGTTTAAATGACTTGTCAGTTATTATAGACCAACTGGAGGCAAAGTCAGAACTAGAGCCCTGGCCATCCAACTCCATACCCAAAGTCTTTCTTCAAATGTTCACATGTATCTCAAATATAAGGGATATCCTCAGTTAAACCCTGACAATTTCCCATACATGCCTGACCTCTTTGCAAGCAACATTGTTTTTCTAGTGCCATCTCTAGGAAATTATATAATTATTGATTATATAGACTTACCGTTTACTACGCACCACTAGACTCATTAGTGGGTATTCAAATCAATCCCATAACATTTACATGTAAAGACCCCAAGAAAAATGTCAACTGGAAGTTTGTCGCTTTCAAATCCTTTGTGAAATGAGCCATGGTATAAAATGATAAACAAAAATATGATCACTGCAAGAGGAAAAAGCAGGTAAGTGCTCTGTATACCATCCTTGAACCCTGGAAGGGCTAGTACACATCAGCAATAAAAGAAAAAAACCCATGTAGTAGTGAAAGAGTGGTCTAGCTTAGTAAGCATCACACGCTGGACACACTGAAGACCCATCATAACAGAGAATGAGGAAACAAGAGTAATCTGGAAAAAGTGCTTAGTCATCATTTAATTACTCTCTTGTACAAAGTATCCTAATGACTGCTACTAAACAAATAGAAATGATTCCTATGGGACACTGGATTCAAGTCAATCAATAGACCAGCATTTGTAAGGACATTTTCTTTGGGAAATAACTACAAATTTTGTGAACTCCATTCCTAATAACTGGAATGGCACATGTAATTGGCAATTCAAGAGGGAACAAGTGAAGGCCATTTTAGTAAGTGAAGCATTTTAACCAAATAACATACCATTCCTTCCTTAGGCAAAAGGAGGCGACTGGTTGAACACAGCAGCACAATAAATACTCAGTACCTTGAGCACATTTAGTCACACAAGCATTTTTGGCTATGGATGGACTCAAAAATGTAATAAAGAAAAATAAAATAAATCAAGTATTTTGAGCTCAAAATGTCCATTTGCCCTCAAAAACATCTGCTGAAATTAGATCTCCATTGTATTTTGGATAGCAAGATGTTCTTTCTTCTGAAAAACTCAAATGACCTAAGCAGCTAAGAAGAAAGAGACCTTGATACCTTTGTGTTTCTATTCAATAGTTTCTCGTCTGTGAATATTGGACCTTGTAGTGATCACCATTTCAAACTGATCAAGCGCCAGTGTTCAAAATGCTACACAGAAGACATGATGAGAACCACTCAGCCAAGTGAAGTAGATGATGGGGTAGTTACCCAATGATTGTGGGCAGCTTTCTAAAGATAGAAGCATTTTCATCATCAGAGTCTTAAATATAACTTATCTTTGTAAATGTATTTGGATTATGGGAGAGACAAAAAAGGGAGGATTTGAAAGAAATTTCTATAAATAGCCTTCTATATTGAGTTGACATGATTTTAATTCTCGAAACCATACTCTTCAGTTAAAATAATTAAAATGTTAAACAAAGATGGGAGGAACAAGTAATCCTTAAAAGTAAAGTTGGTTCCCAATTTGAGCAACACAGTAAAGTGTTGTTAACATGTGACCCAAAATATAAACACACATTGATGTCAAATTTTAGAAGACAGAGAAGACAAATTTCTTTTGCAAGATAATTCCAAATAACTTATGTACTTTGCTCTCAAGGTTCCCACTCTTTGAGCACAAACACATTATATATAGTAACTACTTTCTGAAAAGTACAGTATGAAAACATGTGGTCAAAAAAACAACTTTGCAGTGGAGGAATCTGGCAAACACTATCTCAGATTATTAAGCAAACATCAACAGTGAGTTGTATTGACAGCAGGTGGCCTTGATGAACATGGCACGCATTTCTGTGGTCTTCCCCAACCACATAAACCCAGTTCACTCACGAGGATTAGATACACGTCAACTGAGGAAAGGTGTGCAAAATACCTGACCAGGACTCCCCAAAACTGTCAAGATCTTCAAGCACCTGGCACGTCTGAGAAACTGTCACCGCTAAGAAAAGTCTCAGGAGACACATCAGCTGAATGGAATATAATAGCCTGGATGGAATTTTTGGGAGGAAAAGAACATTAAGCAAAAACTAAGGCAATGTGAATAAATAAGGCCTTCAGTTAAAAGTACCACATCCATGTTGGTTCAAATACACCACAGTCATGTCAGATTCTGGTAATCAGAAAACTTAAGCAACGAATTTAGAGGAACTCCCTACATTATCTTTTCTTTTATTTTCTAATAACTGCTCTAAACTAAAATTTTATTTTAAATAATGTAAAGGAAGTTGATTGTGGCCCAAAATAACAACATAAGAGATAGGTACTAAAATGAGATAGAAGCTAACTGTCGATAATAGAAGATCCTAACCCAGCAGAGCCTGAAGTATCAGCTCTAGAAGGGGGAAAAAAAAAAGTCAGAATTCATCTCTAAATGCCAAGGGGAACTTCTTGGAACAATGCGTTAAGAATAACTAAGAGGTATTCATAAGCACAATTAGCACCTTGACTGACTGAGAGCCAAAAATAAGCCCGTGGGAGAGCTAACAAGCCAGGTCATAAACAGGTCTTGCCACAGCAGCTAAAAGGAGGTGAAGCAACCAGAGGGGAACAGAGTTAGGTTTGTAATAAGAACTTGTATACTGTGTGCTCCCACTGGTGTCCCTAATTAGGAGGAGCATTGAACATTTTTCTACAAAACTGTCATGTTGACATTTTGTCACTTTTAAAGAGGTTTTATGTCTAGATACAGCCTCTGCTTCTAGCTGCCCTGAATTTTTCCTAGTAGGAAAGGACCTAAAAACAACTCCTGGCAGTGCTGAGTCTGACCAGCCTTCCATTTCAGCAGCAATTCTTTATTTGGAGGGACTGAATCATCCATTTCTCACCTTTCTCGCCAGCCAAGTATTTTTAACTTACTGTCAGCTATGGAGTGAACATAGAGACTATAAGGAAAAAGATAGTCCATTTTTCACTTTTGTGCTCTTGGTTGCTGAATCCAAAAATGTATTACAGCAAAAAGGAGGATCTTTTATATTAAAAACAATATTTGTTTGGGTAACATTTTCCTCCACATTGTTAAATGTCCAGAGTGAGTCTCGGCCACCCTACTAGTGACCATTTCTTCACTAGATGCTGCCTCTCCATACTATCCTAAGTACAGAAACTGTAATCTACAGTGGGCACCATGAACAGAAAGTGCACCCAGATGTTTCCAGCTGACCCAGGAGGTGAACCTTAGACCAGTCTAAGACCAGTTTTGGTCTAAGATGGGAAAAAGATTAATCCTGAGCAGTGCTGAGGAGCCACTGGACACAGATACTCTGGAACCTAAGCTTCATGAGAATAGTTTGTTCCAGCATTTAAAAGAAACTGTCGAATTCCATTTCGTTCTTGGTCTAAACTGAGAAAACGAAAGTGTAGAAGTCAAAATAATCTATCAAATAAGAAGAGAGTGGTATTTTCTCATCATCAGCTTACGTGGACAAAGTGTCCATTGAAAGCATTTAAGCAAGAATTGTTTCTCTTTTTGTCATTATTTGCATAAGAGATAAAGGTCATCAGGCCTAGAAAAGGAGAGGACAATGACTGGGTATTTCAGAATGATGAAATTCACATAATCCAGTTCTGCATAGGACAACAAAAAGCAGAAGGAACAAATTCTGCCTCAGAACAGGACTGCCAAAGGAAATGCCAAAGCCAATTAAGATAATGGCAAACAGATACAGTAGCTGAGCACATACTCCATGCCCAGACAATGGGCACAAAAATTAGAAAAGGAAAGTTAAGGTGAGGAAAAAGTGACATTAAATGGGAACAGAGTCAGATGCGCTTGATAGAGAAGCTTGAAGACAAACAACAGGGAAGGACTGGAGGAAGGATCAATGTGAGAGCCAGTGAAGGAGGAAGTCATGAATCCTGGACCATACAAGTTTGAAGACAAGGTCAGAGTATTCAGTCTTTCCTCAGAATCTTTGGAAATATACTGGATGAGAAAGCCAAGATTGAGACTATCAGAGGAGAGTTAAGTTATTTCAAACATGTTCCTCGTAATTGTTATACATCAAATACAGAATGTTATTGTAAATACACTAACTCAATACTGACAATAATCTGATGAGGTAGGGAAATTTTCCCTATTTTCTGGCGAAAAACTGGGACAAAAAGTGTTCATTTGACTTGCCCAGTTTCACAGATGATCATAATATCTTCACATACCCATTCACGTTGCATCAGAGCTGCCTGCCATCAAGAAGAACATGCACACTCAACTCTGAACTGTGCTGTGATTGAAAATAACTATAAAGTGAACTGGAATCATTTTATTTCTCCATGTTTGTTCTTTCACTCAACCATGCCACAAGTATTTGTTGAATGTACACTGTGTACCATGCTCAGTAGCACAGCTTGGAGACACAAGACATTCAAAAGTCCATGTCTTCTTGACTACATTCTACTGAGAATTGACAGCACATAAAATGAATCCAATTACTATAGACATATAGAGGAGACAAGGCAGGGAAGAGGTGAAGGAATGGCAGCTAAAACTTTAAAGAGTGTAGTGATAGGTGTCACTGGGATTAGGGAGATCTTTGGGGAAAATCATTTCCAGGCAGCTCTATAGGGGGTAGGGGGATGAACAGCCTTGCATGCAGACAGAACAGCGATCATAAATAATAACTCCAGTTATTATTGGAGTTACATGGGATAAATGTCCAAGGGGATTTTGTGGCTATAATCGATTTATCTTTATTCATCTAAACCAAATCTCAAAATGTTGTTGTTGTTGTTGTTTACCCCATATATAAGTGAAGTCCAGGCATTCTTTAAGTTACATATATTTCACATTCTGTTTTTCTATCTAGAATTACCCTCCATTTAGCATCCTTCCAGAAATAGCTCAGGATCACCAACTGCTCCCAGACTCCTTTCTACTGACTGTTAGAAGTGGTACATGCTTTTTTCAAATTCCTTAGAGTATCTAACATTTTGTATCTTGTTTTTGATTCATTGTTCTTGAGTCTTACCTTTCTTCTAAATTGTCTGTTTATTGATGGCAGGAAATGAATCTGACTAAATTGTTCATATACTCTACAGGACTTAAACTTACTGGTAATAAGCATTCAATAAATATCTGTTTGAGTGGTTCAAAAGTGTATTTTCTACAAATTAGCTCAATATCATTAACTTCACATTTATATTTTACTTTAGTGAAGAAATATATTTCTCACCATACTTTCTTGAATTTTGGGTGCTTGTTTTATTTTGTTTTTCTGAAATTTTTCATGTATGATATTCACAGACTCTTAGAAAACATTGCAACTTATTAATAGGTAAAGTTTCAAGCATAAATTTTAAGCTTCATGATCTTAAGTGGTAACACATTTTGGCCACACATTCATAAATGAAAGAAAAAGAACAATTTTGACAACTTTGCTGTGCTTAAGTAAAAAATGACAGATTGAAAATATCTTTACTTATGTAATCAAAGTATTAAGAAAACATTCAAATATCTCAAGGAGATAAAACATTTAAAAACTTGGCTGAATTTTTCTTGTCCAATTTGACATTGATCGTTGGCAAATGTTCTACTATTTTCTGAATGAATATTTCAATTGATAAAATGTCTTTTTTATGAGGGAAATACAAAATCCAACATGGGATCATTAAGCTATGATAGCCAGAGAATTACTACTACACTGATTTCAAAAGCAAAAAACCATGAGACAATGTAAGACAGAGAAATACAGAATTTAAAATATTTGGCTTTGAATTTCTCCTCAATTCACAGATGTAGAAAATGATCTGCAATGTCATGTAATTGCTTTGAAACTGACTAGGCAGACATTTCAGCTCCAAGGTTTTTAATACTTTTTTGAATATAGAAAATATATAGGAAAAGCAATGAGGTAACAAGCTCCCTGTTTAGGGGTAACAAGTTCCTCATTTGAAATTGTTCTCCTCTTCCATGTTTCTCTCAATGGTGAAACAATAGGTGACATGACAAGGGTGTGTGCCTCCATGAAGAGGCTCAACTGGGGAAGCCAGGCTCCAGCTTGGGGTAGGCTTTCTGCTGGCCCACAGCTACACAGCAATTTGACAGTACATGAGCACAACTGATGCTAGGACTGAACAGCAATGAGGGCTTTTCTTCAACTCTCCCAAGAGTCACCAGAACTTCAATGCTCTTGCAGAACTGCTGAGGATGAATGGCAAGTTCGATTGTCACATGCTAGAAATGCCCAGCCCCAAGAAAATACAATTCAATATATTGTGGGATAATCTGGGTTCTAAAATGAAAGCCTGCCTTGCTTCTATTTACCCCTTTACCCTCTCCTTTTCCCAAACCAAAATAATCCTTTCTTTCATATCATAAAAGCATCTCTTTTTCAGTTTCTTGTATATATTTTTTTCCCCAAACCCAAAATCAAACCTAGCTGTCATTTTTGCCATTCAGTTATCCATATGGTAAGTATTTCAGGAGCATCTTTCATATAATTCACTGTTCTGGGTGTGGAAGACAAAATACTGAGAAAGGTAAACATGGCCTTTCAGGAAAGAAGGAGTGGAAGAGCACACTGACGTACAGGGAAAACCCTTGACTAGCTTCTTGAGACAGAAAGGCAGACAGAAAGGCACACTTAAGAATGCATCACACCATGAAAGACACTGGTGAGCACCACTAGAAAACAGAGGCTTCAGCAGAGAAAGACTATGTCAACTCATGGGAGGAGGTTGGCACAATGGTACCCAGACTAATGTTCCCACCTTCCCCTGAATCCCATTGTCAACCTTTACCATATTCTTTCCTGCCCAAGATAGTTGCCAACATTTCTGTATCACTCTCAGGAATTCTTTTATCTCCTTCCCCGCCACCCCGCAGTCTAGAAGGGTTAAGAGCAGCTGCCTTTGGGAAACAGAGTACACTTTTTACTTTGTGTTTTTCAAAATCAATCCATGACATTAAAAGAGGCAGGCACTTGCGGGATAAACTCATTTGGAGATTCTGAAGGCTTTGAATACCAAAAGCTAAACCCTGGAGAAAGCAGAACAAACAGGAAATAGGAAAACTTTAAGAGCAAAGGAACCAAATGTCAAAAGAGCAGTCTCCCTACCATTTGTTTAATTTGTGGGACCCAGAGAGTACCCTGACACATTACCAGTCTCTCGATGAAAATGGGAGCTCCACAGTTATGTTCACACCAGAAGTCATGGGTGAGAGTGATGGGGGTCTCGGAGTAAAAGGGACACTGAGATTTCCTGGGTTTCCACAGTGTACCCAGACACTTCACAGCTCACAGAACCTGTCCAGTCCAACAGGATGGCATTGTGAGACTCAGAGCACTGAAGGAAGAATGTGGGTAACAGGGTCCCAGAGCAGTTTCCGGAGTTAGAGCTCCCGCAATGTAGAACATGGAAAACAGGCAAGAGTTCCCATAAAGCTGCACCGTCCTTCCCTGCTCCACTAAACCCCTAGTTAAAAAAAAAGAAAAAGAAAGAAATAGAAATGGCTGAGAAGAGGGATCATCACTCAAGGTCTGGAGCAGAGAATCTAGACTATATAAACACTTCCTTTGTTACAAATGATAGTCTATGCATTTCTAATGCAATTGCTAATAGGGGTGTCAAAACTAGATAATAGTTGTATCCACACAAGAAGAGACAATACAGATCTATTCACTGGATTTGCTACAGGGAGGTTTTAGTGCAGAGTTATCTGGGAAACTACAGGATAAGTGGAAGGAGAACCTATGTGGAGCCAGAGAGATCAGGGGAAGACAAGGAAATCCAAGGGTCATCTGTACGCCATGCCAAAATGCCAGGAATTTGGGGAAAGCAGATCGGGGTGGAATGCTGATTAGATTGAATTTTAAACCAGAAAGGATGAAGATTTAAGCTAGAAGTGAGTGCTGTCTAAGTTACAACATGAAATTTACTATTAAGGCCGAGATAGACCAGAGCTAAGTTCAGCTACAAAGAAAACTTCAGCATTGCTCATTTAAGTTTGTGGACCATCATGACTTACAAAACTCATACCTTTTTTATCCAGTACCAAAAATCAGATACTGTCCAAACAACACATGACAAAATCAAATCAAATTCTACAAGACACACTATAAATCCACATTATTTTCTTTCACAATACTTCTTTGGGAAAATCATGGAAAATTATATACAACACATAATAATGCACATCTTACTCATGTGGTTTATAATGAGAAACTACAGGTTTTAATTCAGTCAAAGTCCTTTTCAGGGTTTTTTTTCTGTTTGTTATTTTTTTGTTACAAGTGAATAATACATAGCAATTCCTAGTGGAATTGCTAACTGCAATGTTAGAAACTTAGTAATTGCTGTGTCCACAACAGAAGAACCACTATTTCATGTCCACTCACTGGAATTGCCACAGGGAATTTGTGGGTGCTGCAGTGAAGCATGGGGTCTGGGTTTAGGAAGCCTGGTTCCAACCCTAGTCCTATACAAGATGGGTGAACCTCAGATGCATAATTATAAAAAGAGAAATTATTAATTACATAAAGAGAAAGCAATTGGACTCAAAAGACAACTGCATGATTCCACTTACATGACATTTTGGAAAAGTACAGGCACAAAAACAATCAGTGACTCCTGGACCTGTGGAAAGGAACACGGGTGGTCTGGGGAGGGAGCTGAACATGGATAAGGTGATGAGTTCTTCTGTATCTGTCATTTGTCTTTTGTAAAATCTTCCAGAAATGTACACTCAAAAATTGAATTTTAGTGGATATAGATTCCAAAATACATGCTCTTTTAAAAAAAAACCCTATTGTCACTTAGTGACTGAATGTTCTTGCCCTAGTTATTAAATCTCTTTGTGCTTTGGCTTCTTTACTTCAAACGATAAACAAAAGAACCTTCCTCACAGGAGTACTTTGAGGATTACGTGAGTTAGTGTGAATAATGCACATAGAACTGAGTCTTCCACAGCAGATGGCCTTGGTTATAGTACTTTCCATTACAATCAGCATCATCGCCGTCGTCATCAGCGTGCCTGATCCATTTTGTTCTGTTTCAGCCAGATTCCAGTTCCTGAGAGGCCCTGACCCCAGAAGCAGGGAAAGTTGGTCACATGCCCACTTTACTGCTTCTCTCAGGCAGTCATTGGCTACTGGCAACCATCCTATGCAAGTGTGGGTTTACCAAGTGATACACAGACCCAGTCCCCTCTGTCCAAATTAGGGAACAACTCTGAAGGGCCATTCCAGGTCCAGAACTTCATGGAGAACTGCTTTCAGCCTTAACTGTGACTGCACGATGGGTCAAACACTGCTCGCCTGTGACATCTGATTCATAGGCAGCAAGGAAAGTAAGTGTACAGACTTCAGAGCCAGACCACCTAGTTCATTTCCTGGCGTGGCTATGACTATGGATCTTGGAAGCCACTTTCCATCTCTGTGGCTACATTTCCTCATGGGGTTCTGGCAAGGATAAAAATGAGCTAATGAATGTAAAAGCACGTTGAACAGTACTTGGCACAGAGCAAACACTGTGAATTGTTAACTGCTGTTATTACCCAGGTCACAGTGATCTAGCCTCCATCTAAATTTCTGTGAACCTCACAGGCTAATCATTTCCAATTAGCTAACCCCAAAATATCATTTCTATTTCTTTGTACAATTATTTTTTTGTTGTTTTATGTCAAACAGATGTGAGTTAGTCCCTTTTCAGTTTACAAAGTAGGGATTAGGGAAGTTAAATGCTTTGCCCAAGATCACATAGTCAGGGAGTGTCATGCCAATTTGTTCTCAGAACCTGGGTTTTTCCCATTACAGTACAGGAGCTGTTGAGAAACCTGCTGCTTACATATGGTTATTTACTTAAATTTGTGTACTATGTAAAATAAAGGAGACAGTAATTATTCACAAGTTGAAAGAACACTAATGGATCAGAGTCCAACACTCTCTTCCTCATGCTGAAAGCCTTCTCCATTTCCAACAAGTCATTGGTTGTCTGGCTTCTGTATATTTTCAGTGACAAGGAACTCACAGCTTCCTGAGACAGCTTGTTTTTAGGATGCTATATTAAGCCACTTTTTCTAACTACCACTTTCCCTCACTGGTCTTACTTCTGTTTGTGGAGTCACACCAAATGAAGTAAATCCTTCATCCATGTACTAGCCTTCCAAATATTTGAAAACAGTTATTATATTCCCGTTCTTGTTTCCAAGCTAAATAATTCAGATGTCTTCTGCCAATCTCCCAAAACAACACTCTTGGTCACTTCTCCAACCTGTGTGTGTTGCTCTAGACACATGCCTATCTGCCAGCATCCTGAAATATAACACTGTAGTCTGAACACAGATTGCCATCTCTGAGTTGACCAAGTCAAGAAAAAATGACTCTGTAAAACTCCTTAATAGAAATATTTCTATCATTCAGCCAAGGGATTCCTTTTGGAAGTCATGTCACTCTGGTTTCCTTTCAGCTAGACTCACCAAATATCTGTTCCAAATCTCCTTCCTTGGTTCTTCATTCTCACTCACCCTTTCCTATCAATGTGCTTTTCATTATGATTATCCATTTAAAAGTAATCTGGTTACAATAGAACCCATTGCTGCAACATATCAAGAACATTTTCATCAGCTAAACTATTAACTTCCTCCAACTTGAGATCATTAAAAAACTTTACCAGCATGCCAACGAAGTTCATCTCCAAATATTATGAAAATACTGACCTGTAAAGGGTAATGACAGAGATGTACTTCCAGCAGGCTCTTGATCTTGACTCACACCCCTGAGGCTCTGTCTTCACTCATCACTGCCCCAGCTGCATTACTCCATACTGTTCACAAAGATTCCATAAGTAACTTTGTCAGATGTTGGCCAAGATCTCAATGTGCTACAGTTCTGTCGTTACCATAATGTCCTGAACTACCAGCCCTATTCTTCTATTTCAAATATAGTCCCAGATTAGTGATAAAAGGTGCTGAATATTGTGATAAAAGACTTGTGACAGAGACTTGATTAAAATTTCATTTTTACCAAGCATTGTGATAAAAGGGGCGGGGAAGTTCACAGGATCTTCTTCAGACCAGCTCGAAGGGCTATGAACTACCTGGGGAAAAGAGCAGCCAGAGCACAGAGGTTAATGAGATTAAGAGACAATGAAAAACTAAAACAAATCCATGCGCTAGAAGAAAAAGTACAAGGGGAGAAGAATGAAGAGTTTTCTTTCTCCAGCCTCAAGGCTGAAGAAAGAAAACAGGAGTCAGGCCTTATAAGTCATGTTAGGGTATTTGAACTTCATCCTGAGGGCAATAAGGAGCCACTAACTTTATACTAACACTGAGAATGATATTATTGAATTTGCATTTTACAGAGATCACAAATGAAGGCTCATTGAGGGACTTGTGCTTCACAGGGAGTGGGTAGAGTTGACCTGTAAGGTCCTGATGAATGCAGAGTTTATAGTTCTGTTGCTTAGTTAGTGAAGAAGCCCAAAGGAAGATTTGTTTTTTTGATGCAATTTCCCTTAAAGATTTCCCATAAGATTATCAAAATTCATCACTCCATAATTGGTAGGGGTGTGTGTGTGTGTGTGTGTGTGTGTGTGTGTGTGTGAAAGAGAGAGAGAAAGAGAGAGAGAGACTTGAGTGGGAATGTATGTGCACTTGGGGGTTGTTTTAGCTAACTTCACTTCACAATATCCTACCACCCTTGCATGTCACTGTCACTGATGTTTTTCATGCTCAGCAAGCTCTGCTGCTAAGAAGTGAAGCAATCAGTAAGCCTAATTCATAAAGTACAAAGTACACAAGCACCAACTACTAATATTGAAAGAATCAAGAAAGTGACAAAAGGTTGACAGAGACTTGATTAAAATTTCATTTTTACCAAGCATTGTACTGTCAAAAACACTGTAGCAGATGATTAGGTGATAGATTCAGGATTTCTTATGCCATTTCTTAAGGAAAGGGAAGACAAAGGACAAAAGGATCAGTGCATATTGTTTCAATGTCACACTGAAAGTGTTTAACAGGTCCACTCACAGACTGCTAAATTTTCTGAAATAATCTACCATTGCTTGACTTTGCAATTTAAATTTATATTTAGAATATAAATTAAAGGCTCAAGCTCTGTGAAGTTACACATTATCTTGTTTAAGACTTGCGTCTGGTTCAGAAGCAATATTTTCCATCTGACAGAAAAACAACTCCAAATGTTATGGTTTACAGTACTGTTGGCGATTAACTAGCTTGTCCCTAATGTAGCAATTTCATTTAACAGTCCTTTATTAAATTGTCTATAAACACCCAGCTCTCCAAATGCTCTTTGAACCAGCTTTATAATTTCACTGTTTTCCTCATTAATTAATGAGTTGGATAATATCTCTGTCATGTGTTCATTCTATATTTGTATGGAAGTCAGGTTTTAAACTTTTTGAAAATTATACTTTGACATTCTTAGCACTAAGTAACTCAGTGTCATTCTCACCCTATGTCAATGCTGGATTTTAAGGTGTAATTGTTGGAGAAGGTGTGAGCCTATTTCATAGTAGTTCTCTGCCCCCTCCCCCTTCTTTCTCTTGTGATGGTGACTTCAAGTAATGCAACATTGAGAAAATTTATGCATCCATGTTTCTGGCATCTAAGAAAATAATTACATAGATGAGAGAATACGTATACCTGAGACAACAAGAAAGCAAATACATATCTTCTTCCTTTTGATCATTTCCCTCCTCCATTTCTGCTGCAGAAAATTCTCAAAAGATCAAAATAAATAAATAAATCATAGAGATGTCTTTCAAGTTGTGAGGGAAATAAACCTTTTCTGCTTGTACAGATGGCATATATGTTTCAAATCGAATCAGATACCCTTACTGCTGGGTGAGTTGAGGTCTGGAAATGCCCCTATCCCCCTAACTCTGACTTATGCCCCCTCCCCATAGCCTCTCCCCCATGGGTAAAAGAAGTTGCAAGCCCATGCTGGTTCAGGTGTGAGGCTGCTTTCCTTAGGTATGGTTTCTGACAGATCCTGGAAATCAATGAGGAAAATAAAAGATCAAATTGCATAAAATTTTCTCAAAAGCTAATAACTGAAAGAATGCAAAGCTTTTGTTTCCTTTCTTATGGAGATTCATTATGCTTACAGTGAAGTCAAATGATGGTACATATCTTTAGGACCATCATCTAAAATCACATATAAGTTTAAGCCTGCTGTTTTCTTCTTTGTTTATCCTCCAACAACTATATAAAAAGTACAGAGAGGAAATGAGCAACCCTAGTTCATTATCATCATGCTAATTCACAGTTAAATTGCTTTTTTTGTCTAATGTCATTTAGAATCACTGGTCTTTGTAGAGTCTGTTATCTGGGTTTGTGTGGCTTTTTAAAAATACTATATTGGTTTTTAATAACCCATATTTGTGATTCTTCTGATTGTTAGTATAAATCTCATCTTCTTTTATGCCGGAAGCATTTCCTCTTTGAAAATCATTCAGCCAGTAAGTATTACGCTGTTCTTTTTCTGGCTTTTACGGTATCTGACAACTTGAGCCGCTTCCATCAGGTACATTATGGCACAAAGTACAATTCTCAAACATGGGATGTGCAGAGGCTGCCAGTAATATTGCAGCAGGAATCTTTTGTATTAAGTTAGTTTCTGAAAATATCTTTGGCTGATGCTGCTAGGCCAAAGAGCCTCCTGCAACCACAGCTCCAGACAAACCTAGGGTGGATTTTTGTTTCCCTCTAGCAGTTGTGTGAGTTCCGGTGACTGTCAGTGATAGACTGGTTGTCAAGCTCAGGTAATGCCCTAACTGGCTGGAGGTTGCAGGGGTTGGGGTCTGAAAACTGCTGAACCAGAATCGCCCCTTTGGAGAGCTGGAACTGGATGCCACAATCCCTGCAACCAGGGACTGAGCCAGAACAGAGAGAGGAGACTGAAAATTTTACAATGGCTCCCTGGCATTTAGAGTCCATGCTGACTGAAAGTCATTTGAATTGTGAGGAGACTCATTTCTCCTTCCTCTGGATTTTCTGTAATTTCGTTTATTTACTTAATTACTCCAGCCCCACCTTGTTTCAAAAAAGTGACTAGGGGGTCCTGGGGGTGATTTAAGCAGTGTGCTTTGCTAAATACACACCCAGGAAACAATTTGCTTCTCACTGTTCCAGCTCTGTTTTTAGCTTCCAAACAATTAAGCAGGAGCACATAAGCTCTCCCTGGCTGAGCTGCACCCACAGCAACCAACAACTCACAGTGAGAGGGAGGGAGCAGGAGGGGAATTCCAGTTAACCT
Source organism: Uropsilus gracilis (assembly GCA_004024945.1). NCBI lineage: Eukaryota > Metazoa > Chordata > Mammalia > Eulipotyphla > Talpidae > Uropsilus > Uropsilus gracilis. Next base: position 41,256 of record PVHY01004167.1, read on the forward strand.
TTTCTGTGGCCCCAACAGTGGCGTATTTCTTCTGAGATCTAGGCTGAACTAGAAAAATACACACATGCCACCTTCCTTTCATATGCACCCCCTACATCTCAGCTCCTTTGGAAAAGTGAAGGTGCAGAAATCAGTCAGCCCAAGATTCTCTGAACTAGTATCCTCAAAATACCCATCTGGCAGAGGCATATTTTAAGCTAAAAGCAATTAAATCTTTGAGTCTGAGAAGCTTCTGTTCCTGCCTAAATCTCTGGCTCTCCCCTAATCAAGGGAAAGATCATGCCCTAGGCTTCTACCCTTTTCCTAATCAGAGAAGCAAGCAGTTGTCCCCTTTTATGATCCAGAAGAATGTAGTCTGGGGGTTTCATCAGTCAATATGTTCTCTCTGACAATCTCATCTTCACTCTTAAAGTATTCCCATTTTGTCTGACATGTGAAGGCCTCTCTCTCTCTCCTTTTCTCTCTCTCTCTCTCACTTTGATACACCAGTTCCCTAATCATGGGATATCTCCAGTCCACTTGATTATTCCTTAGAATGTACAATCATGTGAATTCTCCACACATATGTTAATGAACTAATTTTTCCTTTGCTAATCCATCTGATGCTAATTTGATTCCACCTCCAGCCAGAGAAGAACCCAAAGAAGCAAAGTATTTCCTTTGTATCCAGACTGGGTCTGTGGACCCCACTTTTTCTAGAACAGCTCATTATTCTTTTAAATTGAATAAGAGAGGAGTAGATGGTGTGGTCAAATCAGAACATCTCCGGTGCACGTACTTAAAGACATTGGTTGAAAAGGGTGATCCATTTCCTGTGGATGAGTGGAAAGGGAGCAAAGTGTTCACTCAGAGAGCATAGAGTACAACTCACAAATAGAAGGTAATTTGGGTCAATATAAGCCATCATAAGCCTAGGAGGAAAGTAAGTGAGGGTGGAACTGAAGAAATAATTGTATTAACCAGTCAGTGTTGATTAAGCACTTCTAATGCTGGGAACACAAAACACGAAAATGAACAAGGTCTGGTTCCTGCCTTTGAAGCTCTCATTATCTGACAGATGCATCAGCAGAGAGAAACTGCATTTGACGTGGGGTTGTGTTATAGAGTCAACTGTTATGACAAAAACTGAAACAAATCCTATGCAAAATTTCATTATAAAATACTTTGAGGGGACTGAGTTCTCCTCCAGGGTTTGAAGTGATTGTTCTTTGAGTGGATTCTTGTTGAAGCAGCTATCTGGCATTTAGATTCATTTTATGTGAAAGAACATAAACACTAGATTTTCCTCAGTATGGAGAGTTACCTGTTAATGAAAGTCTGAGAAATTGTGACCAGTTAATCTAGCATGAAATTTAGACCTCCCAATTTAAATCTACTCTTCTTTTCAATAAGTAGGTGTCTTTTCAGTACAGTTGACTCTTTTTTTCTTACTTCCATTCTGTCTAGGTCTCTTAATCTAGCTCTCTTCTCACCATCTCAGTTCTTTTTTCTCAGCATCTCTACCCCAATTGCTGCAGTGTAAGGTGCAACTATTCTGGGCCTGACTTAAAGCAACATGGCAATGCTAAAACAGAATAAAACTGAACCAAGATATCCCTAAGGGTGGTTTTAATGCACATGCAGGAATTAAGCTGATCTGGATTAATGAGTCTAAATACCTTACTAAACAGAAACACTATGATTGAGAATGACAAGACATCTTCCTCACCAGGGAAACAGCCAAGGCTTTGTTGAGGGTCCCCATCCTCTCCATACTGTTAGATTTAGACCCCTCACCAAAATGTGCCAAGCCACAGGATCATTACCATTGTATGCAAGAAATTCTAACATTATGAGTCTTTTATAATATTATGATTGAAAACATTGCATGTTAACTATTTAAGTCTTTTTGGAATATCCAAGATTTGAATATTTTTCACCCTTGTTAAATCTACAGAACAATTAAGACTCCCAGAAGTGAAAGGTCTGCCTGGAGGGTTAACTGAATGGTTGATCTTTGAGCTTTTGAAGAAATGAAGAACCGAGTTGGAAAGGATTCTGAGTGGTGGTGGAACAAATCATTACTGAGGCAGAAGGACAGGAATAAAGGCACAAAAATAGTCTTCGTTATTAAAATTGCAACGTATCTTATCTGCACTTTCTTTGTCCCCAATCCCTCTTCTAACCTGCCACAAACACATATCTTCATTCAATGCCCTGTTCCAGGCAGAATCCCAAACTTCACAGTCTGCACTAGTCTATGCTAGTTCATGTTCCTGGTTCCTGGTTCACTATGCTAGTTCGTGTTCCTAGTAAACAGCGAAAGCTTGTATTTAGTAATCTTAGCTAAGATATTCAAATTGATAAGATCATAATGCCTTTGCCTCTTTCACCAAACTTTCCCCAATCTGTTCTCTGCCAAATTAAACTTTCCCCTGTCTATATCCTATAGCACATTGAAGCTCTCACACAACACTTAGCAGGTATATAATTACTCACAATGCGTTGACCCTTGTTTTTCCTCCCCTCCCAGCTACAACTTTCCTTTGGCAGTTAGGGACATATTACTGCCCTTATTTAACCCAATTGAATCAACATTTTCACAAATAGAAACTAACTGTGGGAAAGTAAAGAAGAACGAGGAGACACATTGTTTTTGTTAGTAAGTAATGACAGTGAAATATTAGCTTCAGGAAACTGACTCTTTTATTAAATGTGTGCTGTCCATTCTTTATATTTTCAGAAATGTGTCTTGGTGAAAATGAAGGGTTTACTTTACAGAATGTAGAACCTGCTCAAAAGAATGACTTTCACTTTGTAAATAATTTTGGTTCTTTAATTCATTTTACTCAATAAAAACTGTGAGAAATGATTTTTTTTTTTAAAGGTCAGAAGTGTCTTTAGAAGTAAAATAGTCTTTACTATGTAACATTCAAACATTCAAAGTGAACTTTTATTTGGAACATACTTGCTATTTTCCCTTTAAAATATAGGAGTTGAAATGTGATCATCCTATATTTTTATACGATGATTTTCCTGTTGAAAATAAACAAGCAGATATAAGGATGTTATTTCATGCAAAATAAATTCATTTTTATTTATATATTTTTATCAAAAATATTTATTAACTTTGACCTTTAATAAAATTAATTATTGGATTATTAAATTCATTAATTCATCCAACAAATCCCAGATATAAAGCTATACCATATGTTTCAGCTTGCTCTCCTAAGTAAAAAGAATTATCTTTTATAGCAAATCCATCTCATTGTTAGTTTGCTTGTCTTCATATTTGTTAATTAAGGTATCATTGGTTTACAACTGTGTTGGATAGGTTGTAATTCAGAGTGTTTTAAGCTGGTACCTCAGGTTCAAACCTCTTCAGCCTTATCGTAATTGCCCACACCTACCACCAAAGCAGACATAATTCCTCACCATAGTCCACTGTGGCCTCTCCTCCCTTTGCACCTACCTACTCCCTCCACTCTGGTAGGCTCATTTGTAGAGTCAGATTTCTAGGATTTACCAGTTTTGTCTATTATTTTGTTTTGTTTCTTTCTCTCTATCCACATGAGTGAAATCCAGTATGTCTCTTTCTCTTATGACTTATTTTACTTAGTATAGTCCCCTCCAGTTCCATCCGTGTTATCACAACTGGCAACATTTCATCTCTTTTAATAGCTATACAGTGTTCCCTTCTAGATAAATAACACATCTTAATCCATTCATCTGACATTAGACATTTAAGCTGTTTCCGTTACTTGACTATTGTTAGCAGTGCTGCAATGAACATAGCAGTAAACATATACCTTCAAATTAATACTTTGGCATTCTTCAGGTACCTAGGTAGAGGACTGCTGGATAATATTGCTGATCTATTTCTAATATTTTTAGAAACCTTCATAGTTTTTTCCATAGGGGCTAGCCCATATACATTCCTACCAGCAGTATATGAGCCCACACCCTCACCAGCACATTGTTTTTCACTTTCTTTTTAAAATTTTTTACATTAAATAATTTATATATAAGTTTGACATCTTTGTACTCTCCAGGGTTCACCCACCACCTTCTCTCCCTGACTGTTCCCACCCTCTCCCTCCACCCCACCAAGTTGTACCCTTCAATTTGGTTGTTAGCTTGTTTGACTTTTCCTCATGGCTTTTGGTTTATTTTTCCCATGTCCCATATATTAGTAAAACCATTTGGTTTCTCTGTCTTTTTCTTTCTGACCTGTTCCTGCTAATATGATTTCTTCTAAGTACATCCATAATATCATAAAATCATCAAATTTGCCATTTTTAATTGATGAGTAGTAGTCCATTGTGTATATATACCACATCTTTTTCATCCAATCATCTGTCTTGGATCATTTGGGTTGTTTCCATGTCCTTGCAGTTATAAATAGTGCTGCAGTGTGTTTTTCACCCTCTTAATATGGTCCATTCTCACAGGTGAGAGGTGGTATCTCATTGTCATTTTGATATGCATTTCCCAGATAATGGCATGATGAGTAATCTCCATCTCCCCAGTCAGTCTTCCAGAAAAAGCATTTCTTGAAACCAGCAAGTTTCTAGGACCTATAAAATCTTCCAAAACTTCATGTTTCCTCATTTGAGAAACAATCTTAGAAAAATGACTGACATGAATGTTAATGCCGAAAAAATAATAAAGTGATAAATCCCAGTTCTGGCAAAGATGCAATGATTCTAGCAATCTCATTTATTACTGACAACAACTATAATTAGTCTCTCTAGGAGAATATATTAGCTATCAATAATCATAAATGTGTCTAATATAGTTCTATGCTATATTTCTCACATGCAAAATTAAACTGCAGACTTTTTTTAAGGATCACTGAAATCAGATTTTATGTGATGGCCCTGCATAGATGCCCAGACAACAAAACTTTTCAATGAATTGTTAGTATAGTCATCTGAAGGAATATAGAGATTACAGATAGCTTCATTAAATAGATAAGAATAAAACTGCTCAAAATATATTTATTATTTGCATTAATATTTACACACATCTCATTCACAAATGGACATGAGGTTCTTTCAGAAATATGTAAAGCATAAAAAGCATTTTTTTTAAGATAAAGAAATCAGGACTGATGAATAAAAGAAAGGATAATGAAAACAGAACCAAGTTTAAAAAAAAACAGTAGATGCTCAGATTTGGAATTTAGATACTCAACTCTTCAACTACTTGTAGAGAAATAATATGGTAAAAGAAGCACAGCCTTACTTTACAGAGAATCCAGAAAGAAATTTGCCTATGATCCTATTAGGAAGACAGAGAATGGATTTATCAAGTTTTCTGTCAATATCTACCACAATCACTAAGGGAGCAACTGCCTGGGATCAAAAACCTACAGTGTCCATTTTCACACAAAGCAGAGGTGTGAGTAATGGCAGAACTTCATGTTCCATGGGAAATGTCCTTTCTTTCCTTTAGTATCCAAAAGTTCCATCTTATTGAGATGGAAGTAAGCACTATCCTCTGCAGTCCAGACTATTAGGCAGTCCCAGATCAAATCTTTATGTAGTAATGTTAAGAAATTAAATTTCTAAACAGTGAGCACTAATTTTCAATGTGTTGAAAATTATGTTTTCAACACATTGAAAATGAAGCACTATGTTTCAACAAGAAACATAGTCCTGTCTCAAGAAATTATCAAGGGATAGTAAAAATGGTACTTCAAAAAAGCAGATACTTCAAGTTCATGCCTTGCAACAGAGAGCCTTTGTTATTTGCATTTGATTTGTGTCAGGAGACATCAGGATTACCTAATCCCTAATGTTGGATCTGTACCCATTTTCATAAGCCTTTCTGCATCAGCCAAACCATGATTAAGAGAAAAATTTGCTGGTATGTGATAAATGTTTTAAGTATTGTATGTATGAGAAAAGTATGTATGAGAAAAGGGACCTGACAGGCCTTATACTTGGAGGAAATTTATGTCTGAAAGGAGATTGCACAGAAGTGATTCTCATCAGCGGAGGGTTCTAAGGTGGGATGAGCATATCACAGGGATTTAAACAATCCCAAGTGGAAGTCCCAGTTTGACCACTCTGTTAAACAGGGCGACTCATTTAATTTATTCTCACCTCTGCAGCCTCGTCTATGAAACGGTGGGAATTACTATTTCCCCTGCAGGTGTACTGTAAGAAGAAAGCAGTGATCTATGGGGAACACCTGAGGATAAGTACTTCATTCAGAGCATATCCACATGTGAGGTGTGACGTTGTACTGCCAAAATTACATAGTTTGTAAATGATGGTTAGTCAATAAAATTTGATTTTAAAAAAGTGCTTCACTCGGTGGAAGTGCTCAATAAGGAGTAAAATTAAGGTTTTTTAGAAGAGACTAAGATTGCAATTGCACTGAAAGAGATTTCAGTATGATTAAATGATAACTTTGTAACTAAGTGAGAAGAGAGCTTAATCACCATGAATTCCAAGGACCTCACATAGTTCCTGGCACATAGTGAAGGTTCAATAATTTCTTTCCTTTAACTTTTTATTCCTTTTACCTACAAGGTGTTAATATGTAGGTACCTTATATCCCCATAATATAAATATCAAAACAAGAACTCACTGACTGTTTTTGAATAAATATTTAATGTGTGTTTTTAAATTATCAAAAATAGAGATATTTTCTATGTAACTGGGACATGATATTTCTATCAGAAAAAGTCCTTTTGAAACATATACTCCTCGACATTAGAATTCCAAAATTATTTTTAAGTGGGTAAAACTGACCCACAGAGATAGGCCTGAAAAGCTCCTAGCCATAGTGTAGGAGCTTTGCTTCTATTTGCTTCTCTGATTCATCAGAATGCTAAGCTCAAGATTCATGGTGATAAAATGAACTTCAGCTTATTGAGCAAACCAGGATTTACAACTATAAAATATATAGATAAAAATTATGTAGAACATGAGTTACTCTTTCTATTGTGAGAAAAGGACATTTTTCATACCATAACTCTTTGTTACGAATATCTTTATATACAGCATAGACATTTATCACATCCCACCAATTTCATGAAGAGATAGTAAGTCAGGGAGTCACTTAATTTGTGTCAAAAACAAGGAAAAGATGTGTCAATAACAGCATTTTTTCCATCCCAATGACAGGTTAGTCTTCCAACTATTGCTGATTCATTGGAATTTCCTGCTTCCTTTTTCACTGCTTTCTCTTTTCTGATAAAGAGTAATATATTGGATCAGTGAGACAGAATATGGTAGACAAGTCATGACAACAAAGGGCACCAAAAGAATCATCCTTGGTCCATCCTCTGGACATAGGAAAATCTAGCCATTTGAATTAAGTACAATCAGATTTTTTCAGGTCCACAAAGATCATTAAATTACACTCAGTTTAATTTTAGAATGTGTTCTTAAAGATTTTTTATATGAATCAGATGAAGGGTAATTTTTTATTAACTGCAAAAAAATATTTCCAAACATTAATAGATAATAAACATTTCATCTGGTATCTTTTTTCTTTTCCCTTTTGGTTCCTCCTGTTCTTCTATTTGTTTCCCTTTTCTTTCTCTGAGGTTTCCCCCTGTTCTTAGTGCCCTAGACTCTCTGCAGGTACGCTGTGATTACTGCTGAAAAAAACTGATATGGCTGGTTCACAGGAGAATTGAAGCAGTGAAGTTTTCAGATTTCCACTGAGTCCAAAAACAGAGAATAAATACTGCCCAAGGAAAAAAATGAGTTAGAGCTTGTCCACTCAGCTGTTCTGAATTAAAGAAAGACATTTAAAAGACTTGAGCTACTCATTACTTTTTCTGAAAAACATGAATAATGACATCTTCTCTGTCTGAAGTTTATCTCTTGAGAAACTTACAGTTATAATTAGAAGGAAACACACACACAAACACACACACATGCATACAAACACACCCTGTTTTTTGCATTGCTCTTAGCTTCCAAAAGCCTGATGAAGTCAATGACCATTGAGTCCATGACCAATTACTTTAGTTGTCATCTGGCTAACCAGTTTTTTCAGTAATATGTTTTCACTCAAAGATATTTTAGACAGTATCTAACAGTAACTCAGGTACCTGGAAGTCATTTGCTTTGACTAACTGTTCAATACTTCTTCCCTTTCAAAAATATGACTAGAAATAGTTCTTTCTCCCAAAGATATTTTCTCCTTCATATAAAATTCTTCCCAAAATAAAATTTGAGGGACTTCCACATTCTGAAAGAAAATATTTTAAAATGAACTTAACAAAAGATGTTACCTAATTAATTATTTACCTGGCAGAAAATCATTCAGAGAAAAGAGGAATTAAAGTTCTAACACTCACCAAATATTTATAAAACATCTTATGTTGCTATGTAAAGATGCTTAGTTCAACAGATAAGAAATGGTTTCTGATATTTTTTTTAACTTTATAACCCAATTGTGGATATAATCATCATTAAATCTTATAATGAAAAAGGCATACAAGTTCATCACTGAGAATTTTATAGATAGAAAAAGGAAAAAGATAGTTTGATCACCAACAAAATTAATTAACCCCCTTGCCTTTCTTCTCGAATTTGCAAAGACATGTTTCTCTCATTTGAAAACATGTAGGTAAAATCCAAGAGTGATATTGCATCCCAAAGTTGAGTGGCAAAGGGTAATCGTAGAGTCTTAATAAAAATGTCAATGCACTGGCAGGAGGCACCTGAAAAACAAGTATCACCAGAGTTCCTCAAAGATCTGCTCCAAGCCTTCCAGCCTGTGTTGCGTAAAATGGGGGGAAGAAGGAGTAAAGTACATTGACACAGAAATGCCAATGGGATCTTAAATCAAGACATTCAAGTACTGTGATAACTCTGGAACTGTGACAGCTGGATCACAAAATGAGCCAGTTTTAACATGATATCAGAGTGAAATTTTTGCTGGTTTAAATAGTTGTTTGGTTTGTTTGTGTGTTAAAGTGAGGTTTCAAGTAAGATTGGCTATCAATATTTGATACAAACAGTTCATGATGGATTTACTAGTTAATTAAACTTCTCATCATTGTTTTGCCAAACTATACTGAAAGTATATTTTTATATTACCAGTGCAAAAGGAAACCTCGGCCAGCTGATGATCTCCTATAAAAGGAATTCCCTGTTGGCTGAATGTGTGTGGAAGTGCCACAAGGGATATTACTGCTAGAAAAGTAAAACATAAAAGAAAACACTCATAGATATTAAAAAAAATTAGAATAAAACATAGCAAGATAGAACATATTTAGATTATTAAAATGTGGAGAAATGCGTTCCAACTAAGAAATGCATTCCAGCAGAAAATGAGAGCTCAAAACTCATGAAAAAATATCAAGCATTAAAAAGAGACAGTAGCATTAGCTTCAGTAATGATGAGAAGCTTTCTTGGGAAAGGGAGGAAGCAAAGCAGCTGCTGGTGAAAAGCAATGTTCTATGTAGGTGCATTAAGCAATGCTCTATAGGCCAAGGTAACTGTTGTTCACCTGCTGGATAATGCCCAAAATTCCTTTGACTTTAATGTTTGGGGTTCTGCTTCAGGGCTTGGGTAAGCACATATTTGTATATTTTAGTAATGCTGCCATTCTTTTACTTTCTACAAGACAGATGGGTGTGGGATCATTGCATTCAGAACGATTATGACCAACCCAGGAACCAGAAAGTGTTCATTAAGTTCTATCTACATCAGGACACATTTTGTTTGTAATTAATACCCTGTGGTGAAATGAATTGTTACTTAGATTTCTATGTCACCTTGGTTAGACTATGGTAATAGTTGGTCAAATTCCAATCCATTTGGTGCTGTGAAAGATTTTTTAAAGATAAGATTAACATTTAAATCAGTGGACTCTGAGTAAAGCAGATTACTACACAATGTGAGTCAGCCCTCATTCAATCAGTTGAAGATTTAAGAGGAAAGGATGAAGGTTCCCCAAGAAAGAGAAGATTCTGCCTCCAGATTCCATTTGCAATATTAATTCTTCCATAGATCTCCAACCTGCCCTGCATATTTATTCTCATAGTTAGATAAACTGAGTTAAATCAATCTATAGATAGATAATGTTAGTTCTGTTTCCCTGTAAACTCTAATTATAAAACACCTTAGAGTTTAGACCCAAAACTTAAAAAGACTTCATTTGAGTTTAATAAGCTCACATATTCTGAACAAATAGTGATTTTTATTAAATAAATTCCCTGAATTCTAAATATCTTTTCATAGATTATTTAAAACCCCAAAGCTAATTTTTGAACCTACAATCCTAGGAATCTAATCTTCGGTCTGGATTCATAATTACCCTCTTTCTTTTTTTTTTTTTTTTTCTTTTTGTTTCATGGTTTATTACCTTTATAGAGTTTCTGAGTATGACCTTACTGAATTATTATATTTTTGTCAAGATTTTACTCCCGCTCCAGAAAGTTTTAGACACCCTCTGAATGCATTCCCATTCTTGACTCTTCTTTAAAGAGCACACTGTAGTGAAAAGAACAAACACTTTAAGGTTAAAAGAAGAAGAAAAGATGTGGGTCCAGTATTTAACTGAAGAATACAAAAACACTAATTTGAAAAGATGTACACCACCACATCCCATAATAACTGCAGAATTATTTATAGTAGCCAAGAGCTAGAAGCCATCTGAGTGCTCATCAACAGAAGACTGATAAATTGTGGTGTAGATATGCAATGGAATATGACTCAACTATTACAAAAGATGAAATTTTGCCATTTGTATCAATATAGATAGACCTAGAGAGAAACAGTGAAATAACTCATGCAGAGAAAAACACTCCATGATTTCACTTGTGATAACTAAAGAAACTGAACAAATGGATGAACTAAATGAAATTAAAATAAATATTTAAACTATAATACCAAATGAGCATACTGGAAGAGAAAGGGCAAGGGATTGGGTAAATCAGGCAAAAAAAGGTCAATTTTATGGTGAAGGATACAACTTAACTTGCAGTATAACCCATGTCGTCTATATAGATGTTGATTTATAATGACACACACTAAAAATTTGTTATATTGCAATGTTACTTCAATAAAATGCTTTAAAAAGATAAAAGATAAATACTGGATTCAAAGCAAGCACTAACTGTGATTTTGTCCAAGTTCCTTAACCTCTCTGAGTCTCTTGTTTATCCCTCTAGATCTCCATGGAATCACTGTAATGAGGTGATGGCTGTCTTGACCATACTGGTTATATAAGAAGAAACTTTGTATTTTTATATTGCTTTTTGACTTCCTCACCTAAAACTTCCTGACAATAAAAAATATCAACAAGTCTGTGATTTAGGAAGTAAAATGATGTACTTAACAGCTGAAAAGTCAAGAGGACAATATCATTTGAGTTAGCTTGAATCTATAACAACTAACCTCCAAATTGCAGCAGCTTAACACAATACAGTATTATATATTGCTTACATCACAGTCCAATATGGAATGATTGGGGAAAACTACCACACAGGGTCATTTACGGACCATCAACCCTTCAGTCTTATCGTCCCACCTTCACATTGGCTGTTCAATTTCTTTTTCAAATTAGATGAAAAACAACAGCAGAGAAAGGACTGCAGTGATTACTCAAGGGCAACTTCTATTGACCATTCCAAGAAGAAGCACCTGTCACCCTCGTACATATTCAATTGGCCAGAACTCCACCTAGGCCTTATCTAGAAAGTGCTATGGGCAAATGCATGGGGAGACAGAAATAAAGATGTCAGGGATGTTGGGCATACATTTCTCTCTCAGAAAGTATCAAAATTATTATTTTCATTTTTTCAAGTTTATTTGACCTTAACAGCATATTTTCTAGTACTTGTGTAGATGATATGATTCATTTTTAGACCTTTGTGTTTTTCATAAATTCCTCAGAAAATTGTTCCTGAGAAAAGAAGTCAGTCATACATCACTTGGTATCTAAAGTGAGGAAAAAAGATAACTGCTTGGGAGAAAGGGTGAAAAATAGGCTCTAAATACAAATGTATGTATGTAGCTTTCTTATTGATTAATGAAATAATCGAATGTCTCTCTAACCATAAGAATCAAGTGTTAGAAACCCTCACCTCTGTGGCAACATTACCTTGCAAAGTTCAGGAGAATCTGAGCCATTTCAGTTCTATAGTGAGAAACAGAGTGCTGGCCAGAGTTTCAGGACACCTAGAAAAATCTGTTGGTGCAAGTTCCTATTGTATAAGAACTTGTTTTCATGTGCTATTTCAAACTCCTAAGAAATTAAAGTGTAAACAAACCATGAGTAAACACCCTAGCTCATCATTTTCCTCATGTTCTTCGGTATCTCATCTATCCTCTATGTCCATGAAAAAGAAGGCCTGTGTGCCTCAAACCTCCTGTCAAGCAGAGATGCCTACCTGATGTATGGCCTCACCTTACGTACAGTGGGCAGACCTCATGTGATGTTTATCTTAAGGTGAGTGGAAACCAAAATGAATTCCCCTTCCATTCCCAACCTCTTGCTGTACTGTCAGAATACTCCAACACTTGCCATGAGTTGGAAAAAGGTACTGGGGGTCTCTGAACCCATTTAGCTACGATCTGAGGGCACCACAAATCAGTCTGCTATTAAGTGGTTACGATGTGTAAGCAACTTCATATACATTATGTGCTTAACGCCACCATAACCCTGGCGGGATTATTGCTTCCATTTTGAAAATGAACACTAAGTTTTAGAGAGGTTAAGCAAACAGCCCAAGGCAGCAGAGCTAATAAAAGCCAGTGCCAGAATTCAAACCTTATTCTGTTTGACTCCTCCTCCATGAAACAATTATAGTTAGTATTTACTGAAAGCTTACTACAAGTCATTGTTCTAAGCACTCCACTGTGTTAACTCATTTTGTCCCTATGATATATCCCTACAAAGTGGATTCTTCAGTGCTACTTTGCTGATGAGCACCCTAGAGCAAGTTGAACTGACTTGTTCCCAAACTTTAAAAACTATGTGAAATGAGGCAAGATACTTGTTTTAAAATGGAGTCCCTCTTTAAAAATATATACATATACTTTTTAGTTATGAATTTTGAAATTTTAAAAACTTCCCCAAAACTAAACATAACCAAACCATATATATCTACACTACCATCTAGATCTAACAATATCTACATTTTGGCATATTTCCTTTGATATTCTTTATTGAACTATATAAAGGAAGTTATAGATATCACACTATTTCACTCCTCAATATTTCATCATGTATCTCTAAAAAAAAGGTATTTTCTTACATAGTCACAATACGACTAGCTCCTGACAAAACTTAGTAATTCCCTAATACCATATTCAAAACTCCCCAATTGCTAAAAAAAAATCTTTTCTATAGGTGGTTAGTAGTCTTTGAAGTGTCATGGGTAACATTTGTTCATTTTGTAACTAACACACCTCCTCTCTACTTTCTTTTTGTATCATGGCATTCATTACTAAAATGTTAAGATGATTTGTCTATAGAAAGATACACTTTCTGGATTTGTATGATTATTTTATTGTGGTGCTAGTGAAGTTGATGTTCTAGTTTCTGGGTTTCTGAGAAGTAAAAGTTATACGTAAAACTTCAATAGATTCTCTCTTGGCAAAATACTTCATAGGTGATATTGGTACTTTATGTTGCACCACACTTTGAACCTCACAAACTTGGTCATTCCATAGGGTCAAGTGCACCAGGGAGTCAAGGAGATGATAGTCAGATACCCCACTGTAAAGTCAGTTCCTCCCTTTCAATTAGCAAGTGATCTGGGGGAGTGTGAGGTAATCACCACCATCAAACATTCAATTGGTGGTTTACGCATCCATTGAAATGCTTGCTTGCATTATCATCCCATTACAGGCTACAAGGAGACTTTCAAGTCATCTTATTTTACCTATATTCAGAGCTACTATTCTTCTATAAGGAAAACTTCTTTATCCCATTTGGTTAGACTGACATACAGTTTCTTCTGGGAAAACATTAAATATTTATTATTTTTAATTGACAATTTTCAGAGTAAAGAATGGGTAAACTAATCACCTCCAATAATGGGAAAATGAAGGATTTGGAGAAGATTTTCTCCTTTTTTAGTTTAATTGTGAACTTGTGAAATTTTATACATTTGTAGTCTTTGCTCAATTTATCTTAATCTTGGACATTCTACACGTTCAACTATAATGTAACTAAGCCTGGATTAGGGCATTTAGCATGAGGCTAGGATCCCAGTGTGCTAAGTTCTGCCTGGGTGGAGCAGTTCCACCATGTCTCAAGCCAATCTCTATAAGCATAGAATTCAGTTGACAGTTTAAAAGGAGGGTATTACTAACCACTAAGACAAGGCTTGGGATGCCATCTTGAGTGGGGGTGAGAGGGTAGTTCTGTATCCTAAATGTCCCTGAGGGATCAGCACTTTGGGGATGACAGTGGTGCTTCTCTGGCCAGAGCCTCCAATGGTAGATGGTAGGCTTTTGCCTAGCCTTGCCTCCACTGTCTCTTTATCAATGTCCTGGGAACAAGTAGTCTTTTTCATTTTAGATTATTTGCATAAATCATTCAGTTTATATAAATTCAGTTTTATCCTTCCTGATCTATCATGATCATTATACTATCAATACTTATAACAGAAACTATATTCAAATTCAAGTGTCCCCACATAGTAACAGTGGCTCTTGCCTCTCTGTCCCTCTGTATCCTTTGTAATTAAGTTGAAATTAAAATCTGTATATAGCTTATATGGTAGTAATTTAAAAATGAAGCAGGTTTGCTACCAGGTTTAGCAAAGACTATCACATTCTGGGATATATGAGAGTTATTCCTATTTTCATAAAAATAACATCACCACTTAATATTAAGTCTGCAGCAAGGGATATACTGGGACCTGGGCACAGGGTGGAGAAGGAGGAGCAAAACACATGAAAGCCCTAGAAAGAACTTTTCAACCCAAACAGTGGCATAGTGGAAAGTCTGCATAGATAAGGTATAGGAAACAAAATCAGGCACCTAGTGGAGGGAAGAAGAAAGAAAGAAGAATGAGAACTTCAGAAAAGAAATAAGGTTTGCTTGCTTCAGTTTGCCCATAGCCCACTGTTTTCCAAAATGACAGGTAGAATACTGGTGAATCCAGAGTGAAATGGGAGTATTTCAGAACCTGTCAGAGTGGAGAGGTCAGGGCCACATCTGGGCATCAGGTCACTTGCCCACCTATTCATGTAGGCCCAGGCAGGGCTAAGCTGTTTGGTTCACAGAGTCTGTAAGAAGAACTTAAAGGTAAAGAGATAGGCTCATTGTTACCTTAAAAGGAAAAGCTCATAAGAAACACCAATGTACATTTTCCTATCAAAACCTGTATATGTACTGGAAAGATTTTTTAGTGAAAAGTATAATTCAATATTGTATTAAGGTGAAAAGATTGTTTTTAATCTGCTTTCTTAGAATTGTACTGAGAAGTTCTGATGTTCTCTCAACAAAGGGGGAAAATTCAGTTCATCTCCAAGTTAGAAGGAAAAAAAATGAAGTTAATATTTTTCTTCAAAACCATAATGTATGTTTTATGCTGGGGATATTATTTCAATTATAAATGCGTAGTAATCATCAAAGAAAAAAGTTAATAGTTTTAAAAATAAGAATTTTTTCAAATTAAGAGCTGTGTCTCTCCATACTTTACTTCCACCCTTTAGAATAAGTTCTGGGTCACAGGGCTTCTCTAGCCATGAACAACGTTGTGGCCAATGAGTCATGCAGAGACCATGTTCACTACTGAGCATGTGCCTGCACGTGTAGTGTGAGTCTATATAGCATATATGTGTTATGTGTGTATGTTTGAGTCTGTGTGTCTAATGGGGGGAAGGTGTAATGGAAATGGAGGCATCCTTTCCTCATATTTTCTTTAATAAAAACTTTTGTTTTCCCTTAGAACTCTTCAAAAGATGGCAATGAGAGTTACAGAGACGACTGAAGTTAAACCATTCATCCAATTATCCTGCCTTTCATTAGGTGTGGTGCTCACAGCACCTGAAATGCCAGTCAGTCATGCCTCCTTTTAATGCATGTTTAACTTTGTTTTATAATCGCTTTCAGTGACTAGCATGCCTCAGTAGAATGTTGAGTGACTTGAAAAACACTTGGCTCCGAGACAAAGAAAGTGAAACAAAGCTAAGAGTGTACCGTTTAACAAAGGAACATTCAGAATCTTCCTTCTGGCAAAATCAAAGCAGCAAAAAACACCCTCATCTTCCTCTCCCAAATCAAAATTGGGGAAAACATCCTGAAAAATAAATGCCAAGAGCCAGAAGTCAGTTGCTATTAAGAAACCTGAAGTTTTAAACCACTCACTCTCATGTTGTTCTTGTAAACCAAGGTCACTAATGTTGACTAAATCTCTTCTTTCTGCTTGGTTGGTATTTCTGTAGCAAAATATTCAGAGGGAAGGGAAATAAATATCTGGCAGCTCAGATTCAAAAAAGTTTGAACTGGAACTCATTTATTTGTATTTCAAAATTCTGAGGCGGATTACCTGGAAGTCATCCAAAACCTCAGAAGCCAAAAGTCCTGCCAAACATTTTTCGGCTTGGCAATCGGTAATATAATACAGCCAGATCATTAAAGAAATCCTGTGCTGAATTCCCTTGAAGTTTCTAAGGCAAAGTTTAAACAAAAATTATTTCCTTCAGAGACTCATATTCATGATAAGATTCCATCTGTGCATAAAGAATCCGCATGTGGATTAGGTATCTTGACTAAGAAAAAACAAACACAACAAAAATAAACCTACATTTCACTTCTAACTCTAGACGGGCATGGTTGCATGTTCATGAGCAAGAATCTGTCTGTCTCCACATCTTGGGAAGGAGTTGTTTATTCCCCATCTGCTTTGTTAGAGCTATATCATTCATCTGTTTTTCCCACCCCACCATCATGTATTTGAAACCCATGGTGAGGAATGGACTGTGTCAGACATCATGGGTGGAAACCAGATAAAGAGTCCTAACTCTAGTCTGATGGGGCAAAATCACTGATGATAAGAGGAGACGCAAGTAATTGTTAACAAGACACTGAATGTTCCATGCCTTAGAATTAGTCAGCTTAATTGCCCCAGCCATTCAGAGAAGGGGGTGTTAATTAAAATCAAAAGGTCAAGATAGATTTCAAAATGAAGGCAGAGTGACAACTAAGCCTTGAAGGGGATTGGAATTGGGACAAAGTGGGGAAGACTAAGTGTCTTCATGTTTCATTTGTTGCCTTATATTTCAAAAGGTTTTATCTGTTCATTTCCACCTGAGCTATATTTAAGTCCACTTAAATCCTTAAACCAAAATAGATTACATGAGAACATGTATTTCTCACTCACATGTTAAATCAAGTTGAATATAATCTCACAATTCTGTATAATAATAGTTTATATACTGCCATTTATTTTTTCCATCTGAATTGTCTCAAGGCAGATCCTCCTTAAATTAACTGTACCAGGAACAGGTTAAGTGCATGAAATCCAAGGGGTGGGGGAGCCATCCACTAATCAAAGACAATGTGGGAACAGGAGCCTGAATTGTTTAGCCGCATAAGCACATTCTTATTTTTCCTGTGAACAGGGCTCATAAAGAGGGATCATTTCTTTCCCCCCCACCCCATGTGTCAATATCTGGGAAAATAAAAATCTACTTTTTAAGCTCAAATCATTTAAATAAGCCTGTACCCAAAAGCCTGTACCCAAAAAAACAAGTCTGTACTTCTTCAAAAGCAGTGAGCCAGTTTCTGAGGATGCAGAATTGCCTGTAGGGATTTCTCTGCCTGAAGGGGACTTCACAGCCACCTCTAATGCATAGCAAAATAATAAAATCTGTGTATACAGAGATTTTTGAAAGCACAAGGGAAAATTATGTATGGTACCCGCATTCTATTTAAGAAATGAAACTACTTTCCATTTGCATATGTAGATTCATATTTCTATTATTTAGGCTTCTATATTAAGGTAGGCTCAATGCGTTATTGAAACATTTTTGGAATTTGCCTTAGAATCTATTTATATATAAATCACATTTGTTAATATTGACAAAATGAATAGTTTTGTTTACCAACTTGAATTGGAATGATTTTTTTCACATTTCTAATGTCCAGATCGGACTTTAAATTCAGATTTACCACAATTAAAAATACTGAAAATGTTCTAAAGCTTCAAAGGCAATTTTTAAATATTTAAATATTTGAATTTTGAAATATAAAGAAATGTGTTCCGAAATGTTTTTCATGACCGTGCCATGATTTAAATGAACTTTCCTACCTCCGTTTTCTAGAAAACGCCTACTTAATTTTTATAATCCAATAAAGATATTACCTTTTCAATGACATTTTCCAAGATTTTCTTCTGTACTCTCACATACTTTTGTTGAAAACTGTAACTCCATCACTACAATCAAGGCTAAGGCACCACGAAATTCTGTTTTAGTTTCTTCATCTGTAAAATGGGGAGTACAACAGTAGTTACAAGGTGAATGAACTAGTGCCATGGAAGAACAGCATACAAACATGGTATCACAAAAGTGCATTATCAACTGCACTATCATTACTAGCCCAAGTGATAGATAGCAAATCACCAACATAGGATCACTGAATAAAACATATACCTTGTACAGTGGATATGCCAGAATTTATACATCCCAGGGTGTGTTAGCCTCTTTTATAAAATGATTTACAATCACATCATAAATTGGAAATAAACCCTCATTGAATCTTAGACATAGCCTTTACACGCTGAAAATAATACAAGTAACTTATTTATATCATACTCTATAGTTTTACAAAA
This sequence comes from Uropsilus gracilis, assembly GCA_004024945.1. Taxonomy (NCBI): domain Eukaryota; kingdom Metazoa; phylum Chordata; class Mammalia; order Eulipotyphla; family Talpidae; genus Uropsilus; species Uropsilus gracilis. Next base: position 60,008 of record PVHY01004167.1, read on the forward strand.
CCCATTTACAGTAAAGGAATTAATTTGATTTTCTCCCAAACTCTATAATTCAGTTCTAATGACAAGCACATAATGTATTGCCCCCTTCAAAACTATCCAAGTTATAATTGAAATATGCAGTGGCTTTTTAATCAATGAGCTTCTAATGGTCTTTTTATTATGATTATCAAATGTCTCTGTAAACATTTTTTTTTCCTCCAAACCTTACCCATCCTGGGTCTGTCTTCCTAAAAGAGGCAACCTCATCTTAAGGATTCCTTTTCTACACCAATTCCAATAGCTATGCAGAGAGGGGAGAGAAAACAATCACATTCTCACTTTCCACACTGCTGACTTTGGCCTGCTCATTCCCCTGGCCAACAGCCTCAAAATTATGCTAATGAAATGGTTTGTGTGACTATAAAACAGAGGGTCTATTTCCCTGGGCCAAAGCTGAGGGAGTAAAGGCAGTATCCAAACACAGCTGCGTTCCCTCTCCCCACTCAGTCATGTCAGGGAAACACACTCCCCACACCTGGAAGGAGGTCAAGTGAGGGACAGGACAAAACACTCTCAGGTTGGTTAGTTCTGTACAGATCCTGCAAGTAGGTCTCAGGCCTATGCAAAAACAGCTCTCTCCCTTGCAACAAAGCAAAGAGGAAGCAGGAATGACCAGAGACAGAAGTAGTCAAATACCGTTTTCACAAACTCCCAGGAATTTGTTTAATTCCTTGAATATTTTCAATGGCATTGATTAACATGAGTGGGTTGATAAATTGAGGGCTGGATGGAATTTGTGTTATTTAGAGATTTTGTGTAAACAAATATGTGAACATTGGATTTTCACCTAAGAACAGATTGGGAGAAAAGATAAAAGACTCTAGGCATGCTAACTATTTAGCAACAACTCTGCATGGTTGAAATAGAGCACTGTCTCTTTTGGTATCCTATAATAGTAGAAATTAGGAAGATGCTCAGACCCAGCTCCTTACTCTATAGAGGAGCAGCTGCTGCATCCAGGACCTTACCCTCATGTGATCAGACACTTAGCACTGCCATCTTCAATTTGAAGGTCTCTCTCAAATTCTCACTTGAAATTTTCTAAGATTGGTTCTGCCTTCCTTGAGTGCCCTGTTTTCTACTTACTTAAAACATTTTCATAAGATGCATCACAAAATCTCAGCACTTACTTATTGTATGTTATTTCTGTGACTTCCTGCAGGTTACTCCTCTCTTCTATAATTACCGTAAGCTCCTGAAACATTAAACAATTCTGAATCCTCCCAGTCCATCTCCAATACCTCCTAGCAACAACTTGGAAAATTTAACATTTTCCTGAACCTCTTTTATTTACAAATAATCTCAGAGGAGCTAAAAGGAGTGGGACAGTTACAATAGAGTTCTTATCTTCTAAAATTTAAAATGAGATAGACAGAGAGAGTTAAACTGCTCTAATGCAGTCTGCTGTGGCCAAGGAATAGACATGTTGTGATGCAGATAGTAAGGAGATTCATTTACCATTTACCTGAGAGTATCTGAATAAAGCTACTCAAAATGTGACCCAAAGACCACTGGTGATTACACATGAAATGAAGTCAGCCATTGAGAAGTGAGCATTTAGAAATGTTTATAGCAACAGACAAAGTAAAGATTGTGTCTGCTGAATCTAATAATAAAAAGTAATGATGTGTGCTTTGTATGTTTGTGCAGATTGTAATTTTTAAAAAGAAAGAAGGAAAAAAAACCGAGAAGGAAGGTGACTTTTGTCTTCTCTGAGGAAAATGTGAGAAACTCTACCTCAGCTGAACCAGATGTAACCAAGCCTTGAAGAGGTAGACCTTCCACTGCCAACCTGCAGAGAAAAGTGAAATAAGGCTTGTCAGCAGCACCAACTCAGAGACCAGAGTTCTGGAGAATGAAGGAGGAAAATATGCCAGTGATAATTGGAATATAAGAGATTGTATATCCCAGGGGTGGGGGGGAGCAAGAAGACTCAGAGTAAGCGAATGATTTTTAAAAAGGGATGGGAGATTTCACACCAAGCTGAAGAGTTTGGGCCTTGTGTCAGCAACAAAGAGCAAGGGCAAGTTTCTGATTGGAAAGGATCATATGAGAATCTGTGCTCTGCTAACTGAACTACTGTACATTTGTTCCAGTGGCTGTAATCTCAAGTCCCCACCTAAGCCAACAGGTCCAGTAAGCAGGACAGCTTGGCCTGAAGTCTAGATGGCACATTCCTCATTTGATGGGTCACCCACTCCCCAGTTTCATTTGCAAACATACACCCATTTTCATACCTTGCCTTATCCAGTCTTGCAAGAGAAGTTGAAAAGCAGGTTTTACATGGGAACTTTTACATTTCAAAGGCTAGCATTATCTCAAAGACTTACTAAAAGATTAAGGGCAAATACAGTAAGTCTGAAAGTCAGATTTGTTGCACAGGCCCCCAATTTGCTTCTCTGCTTTAGCATGTGAAAAACAGCATGTGTTATGTCTGTTCATATAATGAACTACTTCTAGGTAGTTTTTGGTTCCAAAAGCTAATAGAGGCTATTTTTAATATTCAGAATATGATGCCCACCCAGACCTATGGTCCTCTATCTTCAAACATGACTTCTGGCACTGTTGATGACGGTCAATGGATGCTTATATACTCCAAGTCAAGGCGTCCCTCACGTTTCTCTCACTTGGGCCAACAGTAAAAATTACTTGCAATTACAGTCACCCTTTATAGCTCCTGTCAGTATTGCCGTTGCTAAGAGAAAGGGCTCTGTGTGATTTTTACTATCTTTATCTTTTAAAACCAGAGCATTTGTAATCCCCAGACTGAAACTGGGCTTCCTCCATCCACCCTCCAATAAAATAGCACCTTATTTCCCAGAGCACTTCACAATTCCCTTTTCTCAGGGGATCTTAGCTCAGCTAAGGCTGCCTGGACCCAATTTCAGTCAAGGTAAAAGTAATGTCAGGGAAGCAGCTGATAGTCCCATCAGGGTGCATCCAAATGATGGAGCCCTTGGAAAGAGAGTTTTTATTTCAACAGGTTTCAGAAAAGAAAAAAAAAAATCATCTTCCAGTAAATTTTAAATGTGTTTGTTAGAAAGGATGGGGGGGGGGAGGAGAAAGAAATAAAAAGAATCAATAAAAAGGCTCTTCCCAGCTGTTCTTTCCACAGCCTGCATAAAGAATATACATCCTTTTGATTAAAGTGCTGCTTTCATGCCCTTCTCTGGCAGGCTGTCAAAAGCTGGTTTAAGGTGTGTTCTGCTATCTTAAGGTGGAATTGTTTGCAATTGGGCTTGAGTAGACTCCTGATTTCACAGTTCACTTTTCACACAACCTCAGAGAGGAAGCAGTGATCTAAACCTCAAGAAACAATATGGAGGAAATGGCCATTCAGCCCTCAGGAAAAATCTTTTAAAAACAAACAACAGAAAAGAAATCCAAATGACCATCATTTCACAATTTCCATCATTCCCTGTGGAGTTTCTCATTGTTTTGTAAAATTTGAATTGGAATTGGACTTGATGGGGTTAAAAACTTGAGGACATTTACACTATAAACATCCACAGGTAAAAATAATCATTCAGTTCTAAAAATCACTAAAGTCTCAGATTTACTTAGTTTAGATGGACTTCTTTTTCATTCATTTCTCTTTTAAACACATCCATTCAGAAACCCCTATCACTGATCAGAATCTGAATTGCCTACAAAGATAGATAATTCTTCTGAATTGCTGACTGAGATTTTGTTGTTAGGAGCCTGGCATTTTTATACTTTTCCAGTAAAATGTCTTGGTCTTTTAGACCGGAAGCTGTTGTATCTGTGTTTTAAAAGAAAGCCAGTGTGTACATGCATGCATACATGAATGTGGCAGAGCTGGGCTGAGACTCCAGCTTGAACTGTGGCTTCCTTTGTCCTGCTCTCCAGTCTAGAAAAGAATCATTGCTCCATTTCCTGCTCCACAGGGTTAGTTGGGTAGCTGAGCTCACCTCTCCTACCTCCAGGTACTCTCAGCCTGCAAGAATTGCCTGAACTAATTACCAGTGTGTCTTAAACAACCCCTATTATAATTTCTATTTGTCAGTCTCCAGATTTTTAAAGAATATTTTAATTACTGTTTCTCCTATGGGCCCAGAGTTTGTGAGGCATTTAATATGATTCTTGACTACCTTCTAACGTGGTTTCTGTAAGTATAAAACAAGAATTTTAATTTTCTTCTTTCCTTCTCTTCTGAACATTGTTCTCTCTTTGTAATCATGCTCAGGACTTATATTTATATTCGAGGGTTTCCTTATTTTGCTGTAATATTGGGGGAAATATGTGTATGTATATATATATATATATATGTTACAGAAGAATGATTTTCAAAAAATATAGAGGAGACTGATTCATCTTGCGATATTCAAAAAATAAAATCATAATTTGAAATGTCTATGTCACTGTTAATTTCTTAAATCTATAGCACAAGATAATGCCACACAGAATAGAGATAAAACGAAGTGGGATGTCTGTTTTTGCCCAAATTAAATAACTTTGCCCCTGTCTCTCTTCTCTCAATTTCTAGAGTTTGTCTTTAATTATTTTATTTTTTGCTAAATACATTGGATTTGTTGTAGGCTGCAGTGGAGAGCCTCTGTGTGACTGCTCATAACACACTAGTGGGAATCACTAAGCTTGTAGGTACAGTTCTGTAAAATATTGCTTTGGGCAATGGAATAATTTATTTCCATCAAAAGACTGGATAAGCCCTCTGGACTCTCAAAAGGGTACACTGTACCCTTTTACCTGAGGTAAAAGATGTGACCTGAGAGTCAAAGATGAATTTTCCATGTCAAACTTCAAAAGGGTAAATCCAGATACTGGAATGTTCTCAGCTTTAACATAGAGCTAGTGGATCTCCAGTTTTCTGTGTTAGATTCTCTCTGAGTATTCAAAATGGAGCCATGAACTTTCTTCTTATGCAAATATATATATATATATATGCTCACATCTCCCTCTTCCCCCTACCCCATCGTTCTCAGAACCCAAAACCCAATTTTCAAGTTGTCCAAAGATGTCAGATTCATGCAAAGAAAAAGATAGAGTCTGACTAATTAAAACAGAAGACCAAATTATTAATTTAGATGTAGAGACATGGTTTAGTCCATGAGCTAGGCCAACTGTCTGCACATTCCCTTCTAGTAGGTAGAGCTACACAGGAAATCAAATTATAGATCAGAAGCCTTCCTGGTGATTTTAGAAATAGAACAAAGGAGGTGGATGTTATCATGCCACAGCAGCCTGACCAACTTCCCTTCCTCATCCTAGGATATTTGTGTCTACTCACTAACCTTCGTTAGAGTCCCCTCTCCCCTAGTCACTATTCATTGAATTCCAATATACAAAGGGAACAGAACTCAGAAAAGTAGTCTGCTGTCATATATAGAGTAGTACTGAAGCCAAATAAGTTATATACTGCCAAATATTTCAAATTTGATCATGTCTCCTTCTTTACAATGTAATCTGGTCAGAATCCTCGTACCACCTTTTAAAAATGGTATTAATAATGATTATACAAACCATTTGTTCCACAAGTGGCTATAAGTTGAATGTTTATTTTACATGTTCATGAGAGACATTGACATAATAGTGTCCCTAAGTCCTATGGGCATAGAATGTTGGGGAATTCTAAGCTACCAATCAACTATGGAATCAATTATCACCTATTTGCAGTAATAATAGAGGGCAAACATAGCAGAGATCATCTAAAACAACTGGTTGAGAGCATGCATGATATGTTCCAAGAATGCTTGATTTCTTGGGTTTTTTTTTAGATTATTGTTTCATTTTGTTTCCTTTCATTGAGCCATACAGTGAGAAGACATTGAGCCCAGAAATATGTTAAGCTAGAAAAAGTATAATATTCACCACTTGGTGTTGCACCTCTCTTCTCCTCCCCTCCCCTCTCTTTCTCAGCCTCTGCCACCTCCTTCTTTCTCTATCTTCCCCAGTAAATTTCATACAAAGTCAAGAATCCAGAACTTATTCTTCTATATATTAGCTACTACAAATCATCTCAATCTCTGTTGACAAAGTTCAAAATTTTTCTTTAATTTATCCTTGATAATGAACGGATTTCATAGTTTAAAAAGAGAGAGGGTTTGTTCTATGTTCTTTTCATAGTGAGGGACCAGGTGAAGAAAAGCATGAAAGCTTTTCTAAATATATAGAACAGAATGGCAAATGTGAGGACTGTATTCAAAGCAAAGGCAAAAGATGCATCAGAGAAGCAGGCACCATGGAGGCTGGAGGCTCTCAGAACACAGAGCCAAGCAGACAAAGAGAAGTGAGAACCTGGACTGAGGTCAGAGCAAAGACATGATAGGAGGACGTCTGGAGGTGGAGAGATGACTTGCCCAGCTCAAGAAGTAATCTTTTTAAGAGAGCTGATATGTGAACAATATTAAACTGCAGTTCACTACAGCAAACAAGAATCACTACATGAAAGCTGTGTGAAGACAGGAAGCGGTGAAGCAAAGTTTTCTTGTGTGATATGAGCCAGGTATACACAGGAACCACTAGTAACCTTCTCACCAAAAGATTAAGTATAAAGATGCTGTGTGACTCCTTTCTTAACCACTAGTTTCAGTGGAGATATCATGAAAATCAGTAAAGATACTCCTAGAGATATTCATTATCTTCAACCTCCTTGGAACAAGTGAATAGGAAATAAGATGAAGAGAGCCCAGATTTGAAAAAGTTTCACCTTGGCTTGGCAGGACTCCTGAGTGGTATAATCTTCCAGGATTCAGATTTGTTCTGATTTCCTTTGAAACTAAATGGAAGCTTCCAACAGACATTTCTCTCTGCTTCCAAAACATGTTAAAGTTTGCCAAGAGTTTAATTTATATTTTGGACAAAACGTCATCACTTAATGTTCTTTAGTAAATACTGATTAAGTATGTGCTCAGGACAAGATTTACATTTATATAATACCTATGAAAAAATCTCCTCTCAATATGAATGCAAATTCCCAAGAAATATGTCCTAGTAAATTATGTGTTGCTTTTTACCTTGTGGACAGCTAGCTATGTTAAATGCTTTTCTACCAAAACCCACAGTAAGCCAGGGACCACATTTGTTTCTATTACAACACTGAGGCACCAGAGCTAAATAACACTCAGAGCTCTTCGTTGTGAAATTCCCCCACCAAATGTCATACAAAACATGTTTTCAGCTTTTCATTTAATTGCATTAAAAATACAGCTAATACAACAACTGGAATAACAAGTTCTAATGACTTGTGAAGAACATCAATGATTTTAACATTGGTGGCACAAAAGTTACATTGAACTTTTAAGTTGTTATGTGTCTCTGGAACCCTGAACCTGTAGTTCAGTGTTAGAGAAGAGCTGTCCTTTGCCTTTTTCCTTTTGCAAATATGAGAATTCTAATCTGGACTTTAAATTCACAGCTGGAAGCTGCCATTTCTTCTAAGGAATTAAGCAATTCCTATGGCTAGCCCACAATTTGTAATGAAAGTGAATACCGATTTATAACTTGATGAATAGTTCAAGCAATAAGCAATAAATTGATGATTCCAGAAAGCAATATGCCAAGTGTTAAGTGTTCTTAGACAAAGCATAATGTGATCTTTGCTGGTTATTGTCCCTCAATATCCAAATCTATTACCCACATTTGTCTGCCAAACTTTGATCCAAATTTGACCTCTACAGACTGCATCACTAGGTCCCCTTATTTTCTGCTTTATGGTCAGGTTTATTCAGGGCACTAAGAAGTGGGTAAAGGATCACCTGAACAGAAGTCACAGTCTGTATGTCTAAGTGCATTCCCTAACCAACTTCCATAAGTGATTTTGATATTTTGGGCTAAAGTTGCTATACAAAGTCAATTTCTCTTCTGTGAGGCTCAAGATTTCACTGGAACTAGAGTTAGTAAAATCCCCCTTCTTCCTTTAAGCATATGGCTAGTACTCATTCTTAACTAATAACTGAGTGCCTTGTGTCTCCTTGTTGAGTTCCAAGCATCTGTAGATAGGCCTTACCTTTCAGTCAAATCTCTTTGAGTATGACATTTGTCCTTTGCCATGTCCCAAGTGATATGTGACCTCTGCTCCTCAGAATTTTAAATCATAGTGGCAAATAAGATGAAAACAAAGTGTATTCTTCTACAGAGGCTGGAAATGTTACATGTCTTGATCTAGGTGATGGTCACTTGGAATTTTTGTACATTATGAGATATATAAGATATGTACATAAGTAATTAAAAAATATGATGACATAGAAGGCAAATGTCAGGTAAATGCTTAGAACAATAGGACTCTCAGTGTAAGAAGATGAAAACATTTGGGAACACATGTGAGAATAAGATAGAAGACTTTTGAGAAGGAAAAACAATGAACTGGTATCAAAGGAAGGCTAGCACTAGGACAAGCAGAAAGAAAGAAGGGACCACTGTTAAAAGGACACAGTCGATGTGTTCAGAGATATGTGGACAAAGAATGAGAGAGGGGTCACCTAACAGAATAATGGATGAATAGCAGATATTTCTTAACCTCCATCAAAAGTTGTTTTTCTTTTTTAATTTTTTCACTTTTATTAGGTCTCCATCCTGAACTGGTCCACCTATGAGTTCATAGGTGGATTCATAGGTGGAATTCAAGCCAATTATTCTGAAGAACTGTTTTTAATCATATCATCTGTCTTTTTCCATAAGATATCAAACAAACAAAAGGTAACTCTAGTAGTCAGGCATCATAAAATCCCTGTGTCTGACTTGATCTCTAATAGATCCCAGAGTTGAAACTTTGTGATACTCCCTCTTTTCTATGAGCGTTTGACAATCATTTATTTTTCACTTAGTCAGTTTAGTCCTTGAAACCTGTACTTCACTAAGAAAGCATCTGGGAGTAAGGGCGATATTTATTTGAAATATTTTGATTCGTTGAGCTAATGAAGAATCAGAAAAGATAGGTGCCTCACTTTCTTGCTGATCTTTGTTTTAGGTTATTCAAACTGAAGAGGCTGTCTGGTACATGAGTGTGATATGGTAGTCTCTGTCCACTTCAAACATTGTTAAGAATACTCCTGAATACCAAAATAATCTTATCTGGCCTACACACGGCTGCTAGAATGGTTTATTATATCCTTCATGGAGAACTTTTTTTAAATCATGGAAATGATAACAATGACAGGAAGACAGAGCACCTGAAACATAGTAGTGATAAATACAGCTTAACTAAAAGCTTAGATTTGTTGGTTGAACTAAGTTTAGGTTATGGAGGAGAAAAATTGCTGACAGGAAAAAACTATGTAAAATCAGACACTTCCTCACATACACTTTGAAATGTAAATACATTTAGCACCCAGAGAAGTGTAGGGGAATCTAACTATTCTGGGTGATTTTGAACAAGGACAGCTGTAATTTCAGAAACAGAGCTCAACATTTAATAAAGTCAGAGAAAAAAAAAGCAAGCAAAAAAAAAAAAAAAAAGAAAATACTAAAAGGTAGTTTTAAGTTCACCATTTAAGATTCATTAAAAGTTTTGACATGTGAAAATGATTCTTTAATAGCAAATTTTAGTCATTGGGAAATAATCTCCTAGCTGATACTTAGGTTGAAATATATGGAACTGGATTCTTACTATACAACAGATCTGTTCTGTTCACCCCACCTGATTTTATCTATTCCTATGCATATTTGGTGAGGAAAAGATATGGCAAGGAATGAGATCACATGACTTTTCTCAAGGTATTCAAAAGTCTGTGAGCCTAGCCACCTTTAAAAAAATCTTTCTCATTGTTTCCAATGTTTGTCATTGTCTGTCAATGTTTTGTGTTTGTTTCAAAGGATAAATTTAAGTTTTCCATTAGTAAACATTAATTGCCAAATCTGTTAGTGAGTATGTAATGAACTCCTATGATTTAGAAGAAAATAAAGCATGACCCCTGACCTCAAAGAGCTCACAGAATAGTATGCTGGAACAAGATCAAGACACATTAAATAAATCTACAAAAGACATGTGAATCTGTAGAAATATAACTCAGAAAATGCTCCAAATAGAGCCAGTTCTACAGATCCTCCAACAACAGGCCAATTTTTCACCCAGATACCTGAGAGTAGTTACATTTTGGAGCTTTATGGAATCATCTCTTCATACAGTCCTACCATCTTGGCATACAACTGTTGGATACCAAGGTACTTTATATCCTCATTTTTCCCTCTCTATCTCTCTCTCACGCATGATTTACCCTCCCCTAAAGCTCCCACCATCTGGATCAGACTTTCTCCCTCCCTGGACCTAATTATTTCCCTGAATCTCTGGAGCAATCTCATCCTTCTTGCCTATGATTCAACCTTTTATTAACAAGCGATTAATTCTTCCAGTGTTCCCTGCTCTATTTTCCTCCCTGTGTTCTGCTAAGTGCACATTGACAGATAAATACAAAAGCAGTATGTTGCTACTCACCCCCACCACACACACTCACATTCTTACACACACACACATACAATTAAATCTTTTCTAAGCCTCACTGGGGTCACCATGCTAATAACAAAGGCCTAAGAGATTGAAGTTTCAAATGAACAGTTTAAGGAAGGTGAACTATCATTAAACTTTATAAGGCAAATAAGGAGGACAGAAACATCAAATGCAACAAAATCATTTGGCAATTAATGAAGCCAAAATAAAAAAAATCTAAATATAGAACAGCGGGTGTTAAAAACAAGAAAGAATAAGGATGAAATAACAAGGAAAGGTAGTGTCTGAAAGAGATGAAGGTTGAAATGCATTCTCATGATTTGGATATACAGACATAGGACACTTTAAAGCAAAGAGTATCAAAAATTTTGCATTTTGGTACATCTTGTGGTACATAATTTCTCCTGTATTTCTATAAAATAACATATAATACATCTATTTATCATGGCCCATGTGCAGTTCAAAGAGTACCTAACTTAAGATTATCTCTACTAAGGTTGATATTGTCAGAAAGGTTTAGAGAAAATATTGAGAAGGATTTGGTTGCCAGAGATTGGCAGAGAATAGGGGATTCTTTCCTTCTTTGACACAGAGACTTCAAAGAAATAGTCCCAAAGGGATGTCATCAAAGGATTATGGCTGAGGCATTCTCCAAAACCATGATGGATTTCCTCATTACCTGGGAGTGGTTAGGTTTTGGAGCTATTTGAAAGTATTTCCTCTTACATTCCTATCATCAGGGCAGATTCATTCTGAAAAGTGGTTGCTGACAGGGGTGTGTGCTGGCAATGATGGAGAAATAATGATTGCTAATTAAGAAGACGACCCAGTAACAAGAAATCACAAGTCCCTCGGTATCACAAACTTGCCCTACTACTTGCTTTGGCAGTGCCTTTAGATCCCTGAGCCAGTTCTGCCTGTCAGACATCAGAGAGTTATTCTAATCAGTATAGAAAACTTTAAGAAATTCTCCTGGAAACGAATGGCTACTATTTCCTAGAGAGAGTTGCAACATAGGGAGTAACTTGAAGATTAATTGAATGTTTTTTAACAATCCATCTAAGACAATCCAAATGAAAAATATGTCCAGAATTTTATAGATGGATATAACAAGAAAAATATGTTTAATTGGTACAGCACCTTTCATTTTGCATGTGACCCACACAAGTCTTCTCATTTATGTCCTCTTTTCCCCTTCCACTCCAAGCACTCTGTGAGGTAAAAATTATTACCCTCAGATTACAGATGAGAAATCTGAGGCACTGATTAATTTGTTTATTTGGATTCATGTCATAAAATTCTTAAGAAACCTAGTAAGAACTTAATTTCAGATTGTATGACTCCAAATTCATTGCTAATTTTTTTATTATACTAGTACCTAAGAAAATAAAGATGCATCAATGCATATTTTAAAAAGAGAGGTAAGGGAACAAATTAAAAGCAAGATACTAGGTGTTTAGTGCATGCATAGAGTATCTGATTTCTTATATGAAATTAAGTTGACAAGGATATCACCAAAATGGTGAAATAAGAGATCCAGGCCCCAGGTTCCCTACAAAGATCAGCAATTAGACAGCTATCTATGAACAAAAGTAGCTCTGGGAAAGTTGAGAAGTCAATTCAAAAATCTTCAGCAACATAGTAGATAAAAAAATCTGAGAATAGTCATATAAAAAGGCAAAGAAGAGAGGTTTCATTTTGATTAAATTTTTCATCCCCCAGATGACTAAGAGAGAACTCTCTCACTCAAAAGATTTCCCCTTGCCAGAAAAAGGAGGGCAAAATAAGTGACCAGCTTCTTAGCCTTTCAGGGCACAGCACAAGGTATATGTTTTTGTTTCACTCCACCCTGAGACCAGCAAAGCTGAGATGTATAAGGACAGTTTAGAACAATGAAAAAGTAGGAGCTACCAATACTAGCCACTGGTTCAGAGGGCAAGGAAAAGAATAAGTAAGTCCCCCAATTTTAAAAAAAAAATGGCTCAATAGAAGATCCGACTAAATGCTACCTATGGAAAACTCACTTTCACTTTAAGGACACTCTTAAGTTCAAAGTAAAGTAACAGATAAAGATATTCTATGCAAATAGGAAGCAAAAAAGAGTAAAGATGACTATATATTAGATATAATGAACAAACTGGAGAAAAGACAAAAATTTATCGTGTATTATATAATGAGAAAGCAGCCAATTGATCAAGAGGAAATAATAATTGTAAACATAGCATCAAAGGACCCAACTACATTAAACAGTACTAATAAATCTAAGAGGCAAAAAATAGACAAAATATAATAATAGTATGTGATTTTAAAACTTCTCTTTCATCAACAGACAGATCATCCTGGCAGAAAACCAACAAAAAAATGATACATTTGAATTATATCTTAGACCAGATGGGCCTAACATATATACATGTATCATTCTATCCAACAACAGTAGAATGTGAATTTTCCAAGAACAACATGGAACACTCTCTAGGATAAATCATATAATAGGTCACAAAACAAATCTTAACAAATGTAAGAAAATGAAATCATGACATTTCTGACCGCAATGGAATGAAACTAAAAATCAAAAACAGAAGGAAATTTGAACAATTCACAAATGTGTGGAAATTAAACACACTCCTCAATAACCAGCAGTTAAAGAAGCCAAAGGCAAATTGAAAAATATTTTGAAACATTAAAATGGAGACTTGATACAACCAAACTTAACATGTGCAATAAAAAGATATGAGGTAGGTGTATATAGCAATCAATTATACTATATCAAAGTTAATCACAACAATAAAGACCAATATGTAAAACACAAAGATCTCAAGAAAACAACCTAACTCTATACCTCAAGGAACTAGAAGATGGAAAAATAAACTAAGTTAACTGAAGGAAGGAAATAACAAAGATTAAAACAAAATTAAGTTAGAGAACACAAAATCAATAGAAAAAATCAGTGAAACTGAATTGATCTTTTGAAAAGATAAGTAAAATTAATAAATCTTTAGCTAGATAATTAAGAAAAACAAGATAATTCAAATAAATAGAATTATAAATGAAAGAGAAGGTATTACAATTGAAATCGCAGAAATACATAGGAACGTAAGAGACTTCTATAGGTAATTACATACCAGCAATTAGATAACCTAGAAGAGATGGGCAAATTCCTAAAACAACTATCAAGGTCAAATCATGAAGAAATATAAAATCTAAGTAGACTAATAGCAAATAAGGAGAGTGAATCAGTAATCAAAAACCTCCCAAAAGAGAAAAACTCAAGACAAGATAGCTTTCATTTGTGAATTTGACAAGCATATAAAGAATTACTGCTGATATTTCTCAAACTCTCCTAAACTCATTTATAAAATCACATTACCCTATAACCAAAGGTTGGTAATGGTAGTATAAGAAAAGAAAACAACATTTCCATATCTGTGATGAATATGTATGTAAAATCCTCAACAAAACACTAGCAAATCAACTTTAATACCACATTTAAAAAATCATGCACCATAATCAAGTGGATTTTTCTCTGAGAATTAATCTCTGGGATGAAGATTATTCCAAGATATACAAACCAATAAATATGATGTTTACTTTAGAATGAAAGATTAAAAATCATAAAACATCTAAATAGATGCAGAAAAGGATCTAACAAAACTCAAAATTATTTAATAAAAAAAACTCTTAACAAACTGGACTTGACAAAAAAAAATGGGGAGAACTAAAAAGATGCTTCTCTAAAGAAGAAATACAAATAGCCAACAAGCACAAGAAAATATGTTCAACATCACTAGCAATCAGGGAAACAGAAATCAAAACCACAATGAGATACCACCTTACACCAATAAGAAAGGCCCACATCAAAAACAAAAAAAAAAAATGGGCAACAAGAACTGCTAACATGGATGTGGAGAGAAAGGAATACTGTTAACATTGTTGGTGGGAATGTAAAAGCATCCAGCCACTATGGAAAGCAGTGTGGAGGACCCTCAAATGAGTGAAAATGGATCTACCATTTGACCCAGTAATCACTCTTCTGGGAATCTACCCAAAGGAGACCTCAATACTTATACAAAGGGACACACCCACACCTGTACTTGGATGTTTATTGCACCACTATTTATAATTGCAAGGACGTGGAAACAATTCAAGTGTCCCAAAACAGATGAATGGATGAAAAGGATATGGTACATATACACAATGGAATATTACTCATCAATCAAAAATGATAAATTTGATGAATTTGAGATAACATGGATGTACCTAGAAGAAATCATATTAACAGAAACAAGACAGAAAGAAAAAGACAGCAATCAAATGGCTTCATTAATATATGGGGCATAGGAAAAAACAAAGAAAAGACCAGGAAGAAAAATCAAAGTAAGCTAACAACCAAACTAAAGTACACAACTGAGGGAGGGTGGGTAGGTGGAACCAGTCAGGGAGGGGAAGTGGTGGGTGAGCCCTGGGAAATACAAAGATGTGAAATATATATAAATAAATTATTTTTTTAAAAACCGGGCATGAAAGGAACATAGCTCAACATAGTAAATACCATGCATGAGAAGCTTACAGTAGATATTGTACTCAAAGGTTGAAAATTTTCCCTCTAAAATCAGAAGCAAGACAAGTATGCTCACAGTCATTACTATTCAACATAGTAATAGAAGTACTAACCAGAGTACTGGGTATGAAGAAGAGGTAGAAAAAATCTATTTAAAAAATGAAGGCGAGCCTGGCCCACCAAGTTCTTTGTATCTGGGATTTCAGCGGGACCTGGCCTCTGCTCCCAGGTTGGGGGAATAGGTTTTGGGGTGTGGACACCCCACAGGGGCCTTTAAGTCTGCAAAGGAAGTGGGGGATGCCCTGTGATGGTTGGGCATGGAAGGTGCCACTAACCCCCTCTGGTTTACTCCCACTCCAGTCAGTCCACATCAGAAACATGAAAAATATAAATAATCCAACAGAAGAAATAGATGAGGTGAGGCATATGAATTAAAGTCCTAGACATGCACTTCTCCTGGGTAGGACTCAGAAGAGCTTGGAGAGACTCACTGAACACAGGACCAAGATCAATAACAGAGACAACCTATCAGTATTACTTCAACACTGTCACCATCACCAGGGCCTAGAAACCAAAATTCTGGTTCAGAGAAGCCTCCAGCAAGAGCAAGGATCACCCCCTTGGGACAGTGGGAGGAAGGCACAGAAATATGGCAGCTACCCAAGAGACTATGACAGAGGAGATCAACCAGACCAACCATCAGCTGACATCTGTCTCCTCCAAGGAACTTCTCAGTTGATGAAGAAGAGGAACCAAGCTCTCTAAACCAAAGGTCAGAACTACAAGGTGGGGGGAAAAAAGAAAAGAAAATTTTTTAAAAAATGGGACTGAGAACAGAATGGAGGAGACATCCTGTGAAGAACAGGCATGAAGAACTCCAAATGAACTGGGACTGGCTAACCGCTGCAAGTTAAACCTGGAAATCTGAGCAGTACAGCTTACTGTACCCCAGGAACACAGACCCTCACCCAGGAAAAAGACATTGCCCCAGAAAAATAAGAGACTAAAGTGCTAAACATGGACTAGCAAACAGTAATGAGAAAGGGGACAGAGTGATGGGGGGAAAGAGGGGCAATCCCCAAGGGGACAAACATCATACAAAGATTACTGGTGTCATACAATATTGAAAGTAAGCAAACATTTTTTTAAATGAAGTAAAATTATCTCTGTTTGCTAATAACATGAACTTTAGGGTCAATTCTTAAATATCAGTCTTAAAGAACACATAGAAAACTGTTAAATAAATAAACAAATTCAATAGTTTCATAATACAATACCAACACAGAAAAATTGGTAACATTTCTCTGTTAATGAGCTCTCTGAAATTATCTGAAAAGAAATGAAAATAATCTCATTACCAATAGCATAATAGGTATAAATTTAATAATAGGTATATATTTAATCAAGGAAGTCAAATATGTATAAAAGCAAAAACAATAAGTCATTGGTGAAAGAAATTGAATAAAATAAATAGAAAGATAGTCCCTCTTCATGGATAAGAAGAATTAATAATGTTAAAATACCGATATGACACATGTCTGTTTATAGATCTAATAAAATCCCTACCAAAATTTCAATGGCACTATTCACAGAAATAAACAAAACAATTTTAAATGTGTATGGAACCACAAAAAACCCCAGACAGTTTAGAAAGAACAAGGCATGGCAACATCAGCTCAGGTTTCAAATATATATAACTTAGTTGTAGTAATTAAAACATTATGGTACTGGCAGTGAGATAGACACAAACAGAACAGAAATAAACCCATATATATACCATAAACTAATAATGACAAGCACATCAAGCATACTCCTGGGATAGGTTAATCTCATCAATAAATGGTGTTCGAAAAACTGATCAGACACATGCAAAAGAATGAAATTAGACTTCAAAAAATTAACTTATACCGCTAACAAAAATTAACTCAAAATAGATTAAGGACTTTAATATTCAAAATTATGAAACTCCTGAAAAAAGCATAGGGAAAAGTTTGCTGACTTTAGTCCTGGCAATGATTTTCTGTTTGTTGAGAACACCAAAAACACAAGCAGTAAAGAAGAGAAAAAAAATCAACAAAGGTATCACATCAACCTAGAAAGCCATTGCACAACAAAATAAACCAATCCTGGGGGAGACAACAATGTGGAATGAAATTAATTAATTAATTAATACAATCAATAAAGTGAAAAAACAGCTTACAAAATGGAAAAAATTGTAGATTTTATTATCTAAAAATATATGAAGAATTCAAATGACTCAATAATCTTGTTAAAAAGTAAGCCAAGGGCCTGAATAGGCATTTTTCCAAAAAGACAACAAAAGGCCAACAGATACACGGAAAGAAGCTCAATATCACTAACATCAGAGGAAAGTAAATAAAAAACAAATGCAATATCGCCTCACGAGTATTAGAATGTTTATTACCAAAAAGACAACACTGGTGAAGATATGGAGAAAAGGATACCACTGGTGAGAAAGCAATTTGTTATATCCATTATGGAAAATATTACATAGATCTCTCAAAGCTTTAAAAATAAGGCTATCCTTATTAACCAGATATCCTATCTCTGGTTATAAATTCAAAGGAAATGAAATCACTACATCAAAGAGATATCTGCATCCCATATCCATTGCAGAATTATTCACAGTAGCCAAGATATGGAAACAACCTAAGTATTCTGTTAATGTCCCAAGTATCAATTAGTGGATAAATGGATAAAGAAGACATTTATATTGGTATACATAGAAAAAAAGATGGGTCTGCATATACACACACACACACACACACACACACACACACAATTCAGCCCCCCAAAAGAAGAAGACTTGCTATCTTTGACAATATGAATGGCTCTTGAGGATATGATGCTAGTGAATTAAGTTAGACAGAAAAAGGAAAATACTGTATGTCCTCATTTACATATGTAATCTAGAAAAGAAAGAAATAGAAGTTATTTGATAGGTATATAGGGGCCAGCGAAATGATGAAATATTGATCAAAGTTGCAATTATAAGAAAAGGTTCGAGAGGTCTAATTCACAGCAGTAACTAGATAAGAACATTGCAATGTGTACTAGATTTTCAATGTTCTCACAATAACAATAACAACTAAATGGGAATTATGGAGAGGAAGATGTATTAACTGGCCTTACTGTGGTAAACATTGCCCAATATATACATCCATAAAATCATTTTATTATACTTAAACTTAGACAATGTTATATGTCAATAATGTGGGGTGATAAAAATAGTAAGTTGACTGATTGCCATAAATAATAATCATTCAGTTTTCTAGAAATACACTTCTTTTCCTAGAAGGAATGACTAATTCCACCAAAAGATCTCCTCAGGAAGTAGTTCCTAAATATTTTTAGCTTGCTGGAGCTCATTGGTTGAACTAAACTCTAATCACACTAGCCAATAGATAAAAATATCATCAAAATGAATTGGTGAAAGGAGAAAATATAACTGTAGGCTGGCAGAAAAACACCAAATCCTAAAAGTAGGTAGCTCTGCAAGTTGCAATTATGGATAATTATATTCCTTAGCTAAAATTTGCTGAATTTTTCAAATTACCTAGAAGAAGCAATCATTATTCTATATTCTGAGAGTTACATATTTTTATTTATTATAAGAATGATACCATACCATGTTACATGATGAATGAAATATCAAATTACCTTGAGGATCAAGATTACCATTTCATCATTACAGTTAAAATTATCATATTTCTGTGATGATTCCTTTCATAGTCTTGATTCTCCTTTCTCCATTCTTTCCTACTACCCTTACTAATTCTGTCCTTTACTTCTAATCACAATTTCACTTGTCATTGATCCGAAATGAGGATTTATTGTGTCATTTTAAAGACTTGCAAGGGCCTACAGTGCTAAAATATAAAATGAACAAGATCTAACTTGCGTGCATAAAATATGTCTCTTCCATCAGAAGAGGGAGTGGTTTAACAAAGAAAAAAAAATCAGCAGAATAGTTTCCAACATAATTGCATTCAAAAAGTCAGACTACAATTAACAAGTTGAATGTTTATTTAGTAGCGCTAGTCAGTCTTGGTTTCAGAGACCAAAAGGATCTTTTTTGTTTTGTTTCCAGCTTCATTCATAATAACTACATGAAGTAGGTTTTTCAATATAGTCTCTTCTTCTCCATTCTATCCTTAACTCATTTCTTTCCTCCTTTTTGCTTCCAATACTTGGGAAAAAGTCTCTTACATTTGAATATTGACAAATGTTCCTGTAATTTCACTAGTTGAATCCTATTTCCTACAACATAATTATTACACATTTCTGATGGTAAAGTAGATAAACTTGATTCTGTTCTAAAACATTCATCTCATTCAACAGAAGCATTCTGGATGGAAGGAAATGTAATTTTTAGTGATTGAGTATGGAACTTAACTTCACCAGGGTCAAGCTGATAAATATGAAACAAGTAAGTCTTTAAGTTCCTTAAGGGTAGGAAATTATACTATCTCGCCCATCATTGGTGCCTACAATAAACTTGGCACCTAAAATGCAACAATAACATTTAAATTGAAATGCAACTGAATTGAAATAGAATTTCACACTTTCAGACTTAGTAAGGCTGTAACATCTTTAAAAACAGGGCCAAATAGACCAGCAAGTTCCCAAAACCCTGTCTGCTGGATGCCCATCTGCATCAGGTTAACAGACCACTGAACTAATGGAAGGAGAGGTGAGGTGGGTGGTGTGAGCATGGAGTTGCTGGCACACTCTGCGTTGGGTGTGAAACCCAGTAAGATTTGACAGTCAGTCTTAGCCAAGGGGGAGAGAAACCACTCTATCTTTGAGGGCAGGCTTTTTGAAGAAGCCTGCCTTCAAAATCTCAAAGCCATAACAAGTTGCCACAAATCTGTCCTTTTGCTAAGCAGACTTTAAAGTGAAGCAAGGCATAAAATAAAAGACACCTCAACTCGTGCGTGTCAATATTGCCACTGGATATTTTGAAGAGAATCAGGCTTTTTGATTGAGGAAGTTTCATTCTCAGTTTACCAAAACCTGCTACCAGACAGAATCCCCTTTGCCTCTGTGTAGTCTGGTTAAGTAGTACATTGGAAATCTACTTTAAAACATGGACAACGTTGGAATTACTCCCTGATATCAATTTCTAGTTAGGAACACTTTATTTTATTTAATTAATTTTTTTAGAGACTAGATCTCACTATGTTGCCTGGTGTAGACCTGAACCCACAGACTCAAGTGATCCCTAGCCTCAGCCTCCCAAGTAGTTGGGATTACAGGTGTGCCACCTCACCTGGATATTTTTTTGAGACTAGGTCTCGTTATATTGCTCTGGGTAGTCTTGAACCAATGGGCGCAAGTGATCCCTAGCCTGTACCTCTCAAATAGCTGGGATTACAAGCCTGGGCAACCATGCCCAACTAGTTAGGCACATTTTAAATGCCCCTGCCCTCCTAAGATAGAGATGAGAAAAATATACTGGAATCCTTGGTGATAATGAGAGGTCCTGAGGATACGAGTGCCTTCCAAAGGCAAGACTGGGTGACCGAAATAAAGGTTTCCCTTAAGTTCAGTTATCTCACCAAAGCCCACCCTCCTGCATTCTAAAGATGTTTCCATATTCAATGGAATATGTATCTTTCATACAGTAGCTTCAGAAAGACCTTTTTGTTTTTTTTTCTCTTCTTTCCATTTTAGACATCTTTTGCCTGGTCTGGCCAATAAAGTCATCCTTCATCATTTTGATGTGTAAAACCTTTCCAGACAAAATGTGATTGAACTGTGCCAAAGATTCCCACACAATTTTTCCAAGTCAGTAGGAAAATAGAGTGTTAAGCTTGAGAGCAGAAGCAGAAGTAGAGCAGAGCAGAAGCAGAATATAGTTTCTCCTCTGTTGTGTCCAGGGTAAAAGGAAAAATCTGAGGAAGTATGATCTTATGCTTCTGAATCACACTCAGTGTTGTAAACCAGAGTTATCACAATAAAAAAAAAATGGGGAAAGGACAGAAAAGGAAAGAAACCCTAAAAAAAAAAGAAAGAAAAGTCATTCAAAAGACCAGGCAAGAACCATGAAGTGCTGGGAACCTTCAAGAACACAGTGTCAACGAGGAGTGGCAGTTAAAGAGAAAACTTTTAAGAAAGTAGAGAATACTACAAGTCAAGGAAATGGACTGTGGTTATGAAGTTCATCTGAGAGACAAACACACCCTAAATGTGACCCTGGTGTGGAAGTTTGGTCTTGAGAGTAGATATTTCTCTTTAAGAAATGTCTGACATTAGATATCTGACTAGAGTTACTTGTGAATAGTTGATCTGAGAATCATTTCAGAAAAGGCCCCCATCACCAAAAAGCCAGCCCCATAAACCAAAGATGCACACTAGGTTGCCCGTTATTGAAAGATCGTTAGTGACAACCCTATTCCCACTCCTGTTTCTGTGTGTTTTTAATGGACTCCACAAACATTTAAAATGGCAAAATTCCAGGCATGGAGCATAAAACAGAGAACAGCTCTTTTTTTTTTTTTTTTTTTTGGTCTTCAGCAAACAAGCATCCATTTCCTGTAAAGCCAGCTAGATAATTAGGGGGCAAAGAAAGTCTCATTTTGGGGTCAGGGGTCTGGTCTTGCAGCTTCTAAACAGAGCAACATATTGAGTCAAGAAAGCTTGTCTGAATCTGTCTCAGTCTGAGCCCTGAGAATCTATCTGGAGTGCTCAGCATCTAGAAATACCTGGAGCATACTAAAAACCATTCTTAGGAAAGGTGAAGTCCCACCCAAATGTGTATATGGATTTTCACAAGCAGTCATTCCCTCCAGGCTGCCAGGTTTGAAATGAGTTCGATGAGCCAGAGTACAAATTTGAATTTGCTTAGGCAATACCAAATCCTGCAAGATTGCAACCCTTTGCAATCAACCTATGGAAAAGCTGCTTAAATTATGATCCTAACATCTCATGTTAGAACACAAATGGATAAAGTCATCTCCCATTTCCTGGGAAGAAACCAGTAACTGGGAGAGTTCGGAGCACACTGGAACATTGCAAGCCACAAATATCTAAATTACCCAGCCAGGTGAGTCCATCCAGTTCTAATGTGAAAGGTGCCCTAAAGCAATACAGACATGCAGAACAGATTAGCACTGGCATACTTAACAATGCGGAAAGACCATGTGATTAAAACTAATGGATGTGCATCAGAGTTGTATGTGTGGGCAGAAGGAGGTGTGGCTTTTAATGCAATCTTGCTTCTTTGGTATGGAACATTTATACCTTTGGTTCTCATTTGCAAAAAGAAAAAAAAATAAAGCAAAAAAATAAACAGAAAACATGCCTTTGGATGTGTCTGCCAACATCTGAGCAAACCTTGAAGAAGCTTCCAGGCAATAGAACTTGGCACTGTGCTTCACACATTGGTACAAAATACTTTGTGCCAAATGCTCAGGGAAGAACATGCCCATGACTCTGCAGGAAAATTCTGCCAAAGCCCACTGCCTTCAGAACAGGTCTTCTTAACGTCTTATGCAGGAAATGCAATGCAACTCCATGGCACTGGGGCCAGTCTCTATACCTTGCCTACTGCCATATGTGCAGAGTGAAGTACACTAATGAGTGTACTGATGAGTATGCACTCAAATTCTACCTCCCAGTTAACAAGGATTGGGCAGGTTGGAAGGTGTTGGCACAAATTATATGATTTGGAGACAAGGAGTGTTCTCTTCCTGGAAAGCCCTACCAGTTCACACACTGCGCAACACTACCCTAATAGAGTCAATGCCTGAGTCAGAGTCTGTGACCAGTTCTAGAAACAAGGTCCCTGTAGCATCAGGAGAGTTTCACTGCAATCTCCCTGTGCAAACAAATTGGTTCACAGTGGTCCAATAACATACAAAAAACATTATTGATTGTGGACAATGAATACTGGTATGAAAGCCAAGAAGGATAAGAGGGGAGAAAACTTGCGATGGCATGGAGAAAATGGGTTTGTATAAGGATGTGTGTGCAGCTGAGGAAAAGCTCCAGATTGAGGCTGGTATTATGATTGGCCCTTCTTCTTGGAGACATGGACAATGTCTTCAGTCATTCAACTATTCGTTAGCAAAATACAGTGATAAATCACTGAGGTTATATAAGAGAAATAACATTTTTAGTTCACTGACCTCAAGGAATTTACAACAGCCATCATCATCGATATTATAGAGGTATTTTCCAAAATGCTGCTGCAAATATCAATGAGGAAATAAATAAGAGGGACATCGATTAAATGAGAGTAAAAGTGAGATTACAAATTGGTATATAAACTCCATAGAAAAAGTAGGATTGGGGTAACAGAGGGAAAAAAGAGAACTTAAGGCAAAGGTGGGTGGGGAAAAAGAGTTTAATGGCTATGATGAGATTTGAAAGGTGGAAAAGAGGGAAACTCTTTTCTTATATTACCAGAGATTGTAAGCATTATATATTCTCTTACCAGAGATTATAAGCATCATTTTTTCAGTCAAATAACAAACTGTATTTTGAAACATTTATATTCCAGGCAATTTGTCAGGTACTGGATTTGTAGAAGCTAAAAAATTTAGTCTCTGCACTTCCAGTGTCCAATATGGACAATGTATATGTAAACAAGTAAATAAACAGGATAATTAAATAATGGAATACATGTTGTGAAGGAAACAAATTAGTGATATTATCAGTATCATGTTAGTTCTCCATAGTATGACACTATACACAGTAAATGCTTAGTTCCGTTTATTAGATGTGTGGTAACACAAGAATATACAATATCTCTAAATGAAAGCTCTAATGACCCATTGACCAGTTCTGCTGTAGTTTAGACCCACCAAATGTAAATCAACTTTGCCAGCTTTTAACCCTCAAAATAGCAATTATATGCCTCCTCATTCAGTGCCCTCCATCAGGCTGAACCCAACATTCCATTTAATTAGAACAAAATTATGAGGGCAAGAAGAGTCAAATAATGTATGAGAAATGAGTAATATATTCATGTTATTGTTGGGGTTTTTTTGTTTGGTTGTTTTTTGAGACTAGGTCTCACTATTTTTGCCCGTGGAACCGCAGGCTCTCGTTGCCCGGGGTACCACGGACTCAAGCAATCCCCAGCCTCAGCTTCTCATGTAGCTGGGATTACAGATATGCGCTACCACTAGCCCAGCTATTTTTTTTGGAACTAGGTCTCACACGGGCCCCACACGGGACTCGAACCATGATCCCTAGCCCTGACTGCTTCATAGGCTGAAGCTTACAGGCACGAGCCACCATGCCTGGCCCTATTCATGTTATTGTTATGAAGCAAAACTACAATTTAAATGGAAAATTTCTGATATTGTCTCTAGTCATGATTTTGAAAAGACAGAAAATGGAGTTGGAAGACAATTGTCTCTCCAAAGTCGAGATACTTCCCAAAAAAATGAGGTAGTACAAATGAAATAATAATCAAATAACTGGACGTATAGCATAGTCAATTTTCTTGATCCATTGTCACTTTTTGTTTAAATAAGAATTCTGTTTGCCTGATATAGTGACAGTGTTACTTGGTTTCAGGGATGTTGTGCCCCATTTAGTCAAATATCTAAAACCTATTCCTACAACATTAACCCTTAAGAAGAGAATAATTAAAAATAGATGACTTCTATGAAAGAAACAGCTCAGTCAAAAAAGGCAAGATGTGCTAACAGGGTAACAGTATGGAAAACAGCAATATGCTTTTCCTCTGCATTTCTTTTAGACAATCTTTTTTCTAGGCTGAGTGAATCTATCTTCCAGAGCAGTGGCAGGGAGATCATTGCAAAAGCAAAGAAAAGAGGAAAGACAAGATAATATTCAGTTTCAGATATTCAAAATGAGATTTTTCATCATGGAAATAGATTTGAGAGCAAGATATGTCAAGGAAAAGAGTCCATGCCATAGTTTTATAGAATACCAGAAAGTACTCAGATCAAGTAGAGCCTATGTTCTATATTCAGAAAAGAAAATTCTTTGATCTATAGATAACTGGACTCTGAGCTTAATTAGGAAAGATGAGGAAAATCCTGAAACCTTTTCCCTCCATCCTGCAAGATTCTAGAAAGACTCTTGTTCCTGCATTGGCTATTCAGAAGCCATGCAGTAGAAAATAAGGAAGTCCTTGGGCATCGCTCCCTACTAGAACTTTTTGTGCTGGTGGCCATGCTGGATACCTGTGCCATCCAACATGACAATCACTAGATACATTTGGCTTTCAAGCCCTTGAATGTGACTAAGGTGACAGAATTTTAATGTTTAATTTTAATTAATTTAAATATAAATATCCAAATATGGTGAGACTACGATAGTCAATGGCACACCCCTTAGGATGATGAAGCCCATAATGGAAGCAGTCTAGGTCCAATCACTCTTTGGAAAGGAGCCACCAGGAAAAACTCATAATGTTCATCAGATTGAGAGCAGCAAAAGTAAACATTTACTGTTCTAAGATTTGGGAAGCTGTTAAAACAGGTAACATTAATGAACCTAAGTAATTCTGATGTGTACTCTTATTTAGTCTTTAGATGTGAAAAGCAGAGCAAAGAGGAATTACTTAAGTTGCTCATGGACACATAATTTCTAGGTGGTAGGACCAGGAAAAGCTAGGTAGTCTGACTAAAATAGTTCACCTGATCTCTTAGAATGACTCTACCACAGCCCTGCCAAATATATGTGCACAAAAGACAAGGGATAGATCGTGGTCCAGATATCAGACATTTATGTTAACAAAAATAGATCTGCCAATATGCTCAATTATATAATCTCCTTTCCATGTGAATCACAAGTAATCAAATCCTTAGACAGTCTTACCACTGACAAAGGGTGAGCACACACATTTCACATGCACACAAAACCTGCTGTCTGTTTTCTTTGGAAATGACAAGACTCTCTGCCATAGGAACACAATGAAAAGTGAGTCAGTTGTGCCCAGACTGAAGGAACAAGCAGTTCTGGAAATACATAACAGATGGGATTTCCGGAGCTGTTCTCGGGTATTTTAACAATTTTCAAATTAGCTAGGTTTTAAAAACCCATTTGATTTTTCACTAAGCTCTAAGCTGATTTGAACCATTAACAGCAGTCCAGGTTTCTGAAATTGTCCTCAATCTTGCCCAGCCCCACTCCCATTCAGGTGAAGAATGTACTCATCTCCACTTAGAGGGATCACTAACACCTGGTGAGCTTAGTTGGGGTGCTGATTTAAACACTGGGCTTGAGGAAGACTCTGATATTAGCTTCTCTCTCCGCCTGAGGTCTCTTGAGTGCTTAAGTACTCAATTTACAATATGATTATGTGCTCTCAAGTAGACCATGACATTTATATAAACATTTTGACAATAAAGACAAAGAAGATACTCTTTACTGAGTATCAGCTTTGTGATAGGTAATATCTAACATCATCTTACATATATGTTAACAAAAAATGGAAAAGTAATGTCATTATCCAAAATTTAGTGTCAACAGCAAGCACCTACATATATTACATACTTTACAATTAACCAGTTATCTTTACAAGCTATTTAATATAACTCACTCTAATAAAAGATAAAAGGTGTTACAGTTATCATTACAGTTTGGAAATTGAGATAAAAGGAAATGAAATAGTTCGCCTAATGTCAGTAGCACAGAACCAGGACTTCAAACCCAGGCATTCTGGCTACAGAAACTCCACCCATCCCCTCTTAGCCATACTGTCTCTCAGCTTACAGTTCATAAAACACTTGCTCAAATTTACAAAGCTAACACAGGCTAGACCTGGGTTCAAACCCAGGTTCATCTGCTTCCAAATCCCAGACTCCTGTCTCCCTATGTGTTTCCCCAAAGATCCCTTTTCTAGTAAGTGTTTCTATAGCTTATTAATGGGAGACACCCAAACCACATCCAGGTTTCCTGGGAACCTACTTTATAGAACCAGAAGGAGCAGGGAGATTTGGGAACAATTGCCTGAATCCACAGGCTCCCTCCTTGACACTCCAACTTCTTCTGCAACAGGGTCATAGGCCTCTAATGCGGTGCTGTGTGCTCCTAAGTTGGTTAAATGCAGAGAGGAACCGGGAACCGTACCCAGGGTTGGGAGTAGCACAGTTTTGTGGGCTGTAGCCGCCTCCAAAAGGGTGAGAGTGCGGACGTGTCTCTACTTGCATCATCTGAGTGTGTGTCTGTCTTCCTGGAGCCACTTCTGCTCCATTTCACTTTCCAGCCACAGGGCTCATCTGTTCCCTGCTTGGCCCCCACCCTTCATCCTTCTTCATTACCAGAAATCACGCCTGACCGGCTCAGGCAATTACAAGCCATCGCTGCGAGGGAGTGGAAGGCAGGAGAGAAGGTGTCAGTTGGGGCTTAAAATTGGCACACCCTCCTGCTCCAGGTGCCTGGATGGAAGAGCAAGGAGCCGGGGCAGGCCTTGGGTCCTGGGTACCCCAAGGGAGAACTTCAAATATCAAGTCTTGACTTAGCCCCGTAATCTGCGTTTATGTCTGTCCGAGTGGATTCTATCAACTCCAGCCATCTCCACATGGTCCCTTTTTCTCCACTCCACCTCCCCTTCCCAGATTGGTCTGTTGTCTGTGTTTTGTTTGTTTACTTGTTTTTTGTTTGTTTCTTCTGCCACACCCTGAACACTTTTAGATCCCCGTTTGTGGATAATGCATTCCTCAGGAACAATAATGTTTATTTGGAGCAAACAGATGGGTGAAGTCAACAAAGAACGTCAGATGAGTGGAAGGTCACACCATGCCAACAGGAAGCAATACGAAAAAGAGAGTTGGAAACCAGTTAGACTTGGAAACAGGAAGCTGGGTTCTTTTGACCTGACTCTTCCACTGAGCAGCTCAAGGGTCTTGACCATGCAGGTCAAGAAATGTTCTCCATGTGTATTCTCTCATCTTAGAAAAGTGGGTTGGATTGCTTAATCTTTTGGGGGCTCATCCCATACTAATTTTTAAAAGCAAATTCCACTAAATATCAGGCACTGAGAACAATTGAAAATATTTAATGATGGTGTAAATTCAAGTAATAGACAAAATTTGAACTAAGAGCTCAGGCAACACTCCCCACAGTACAGAATTAATATCACAAATATCACAGGCAGCCAAGGATGAGGTCATCATCTGCCCCGAAGTGAGCAGCAGCCTCAGTCTTGGCCTCTCTGCTTTCCCACCCACTCCCAGAACAACATCTGACCTGGATTACAAGGGAGACTTGGAATTTGCAGCCTTATTACCTAGTAATGTTACTAACCACTTCCAGAAATATAAATATCAAGCACAGCATGACAGGTCAGAGGTGACTCAGTCAGGGGAAGCAGCACACAATAGCTGGTAGGGCTACAGGAAACTTTGTGGATTTTGTTTGTATGTTTGTTTTACATGTATCGTCTGTTATTGAGGTAATGTTGGTTTACAGCACTGTAGATGGACAGGAAACTTCGACTGAGAAACCTGAAACCTTTTGTCTGTGTCTTGTGTTCTCTGGGTGATTTGTGGATTCAGACCAGAATTATTTGAGCCTGGCCTTGAAGCAGCTGCACTCAGTTAAAATGAGTCTGGCTGGCCTGGTAGACTCAATCCCCTTTAAAAATTCCTGAATAAAAAGCCATAGCCCCTGAAAGCATGATTTGGAATTAGAAGTGGTCTTAGCAATGATTTAGAACAAACCCTTAGTTCACACGGCAGAGTCCCAAACACTCAGAAATAAGCATTGCACTAAGCTATGAAATATGAAATATAATTTTATACTACATCTGGAATGCTTCCTAATCTAAAGTTCTGATGCAATATTAATGCTGTCTTTGTCACATACAGAGAAACTGGAAATCCTAAATCAACCTAATTCTTCTCTTTATTAAATGTTTCTATTGAAATCTCTCTCTTAAATCTCACCAAAACAAACAAATGATGTAAATGTTATCATTCTGTTTAAGAAACGAAAAAACTGAGGTCAAAATTACACAGCTAGAAGATAGGAGGGCCAGGAATGGAATGAAGTCTTAGTATTCCAAATTGTAGATTCTTTCCACTGCCTCTCAGCTGCTATCACAATATTGCCTACTAACAAAGCAAAGGACCTGTGAGATTGTTGAAATGACTCACCAAGGTCAACATACATCAGTACACGCTGTCTAGTCAAACCAGTTGTTTTCTGTCAGCATCCTGTATGATGAGAAAGTCAGTTATTAAATATTTTTAATATCAACCCTGTTGTTACTGGCCATTATGAGTAGCATGCAGGGTGAGCAAGGCAGATAAAAACTCCACCCACTGAATGCAAACTGGTTCAATCACTGTGGAAAGCTAAGTGGTGAACCATCAAATTACCGAAAATGAAGCTATCATTTGATCCAGCAATTCCACCTCTGGGAATCTGCCCAAAGGATACAGAAAATCTAGTTCAAATGGAAACCTATACTCCTATGTTTATTGCAGCACTATTCACAATAGCCAGGATATGGAAACAACCCAAATAACCCAAAACAGATAAATAGATCAAAAAGTTGTAGTATCTTTACACAGTGGAATATTATTCAGCAATCATAGGACACAAACTCATGTCATTTGCAGGAACATGGATGGAGCTAAAAGGAATCAAACTAACCAAAATAAGACAGAAAGAAAAACATAAATATTGGATGGTCTTCTATGTAGGATATAGAGAAAACAAATAAAAGGACAAGAAAAGTTAAAACTAACAAACTGAGAACAGAACTATAACATACAGAAGGTAAAGGGAGAGGGCAAAATCAGGGGAAGGATGAGAACAAGGGATCAGGATGATGATTCACAGCTGACACAGTGGTGGGAGAACTCTGGGGTATACAGTGATCTAGGGGAAATATATATATATATTTTTATATATGATCAATAAAAAATGTTTCAAAATAAACTGCTGGTTTTTATCTAACCCTATCCAGTGACAAACATCTGCTGTTATAGTTAGAACATCACCCTCCCATCTTTTAAAATGGTCTTTAAATAATTAGTCATCACTGGTATATAGCTTTGAAGGAAGGCACTGAAAGCTGGGCTTTTGACAGAAAAGATCACATGGGTCTTGGGTTCTCTAGGTAGAGAGAGAAGAACTGATAAAGCAAGGAGACAACAAGACCCAAGACAGGAAATAATAGGTTCCGAGAGAGAAACTAATATTCACTGACTTGTTTTTCAGCTGTCTTTTATAGTGATTGCTGCTTCCTCCCTCATTACCTCTTTCGTATCCTCATTACAATCCAATAAAATGGTATTAATATATATTATAGATGAGTAAGCAGAGTCTCAAAGTCAGTCTCTACTAGTGCTGAGTAATACAGTCTCTACAATTTGACACTTTTTGTCTCCAGTCAATCCTTCCATTTTCACCTCTTGTTTTCTAAAGTATTGATTAATACCATATACCACTCCTGTGTGATGTATAAGGTATAGTTAGTGTCTTGCTTTATAGGTGGCAAATGTGATATTAAGACTATAAGGCATAATCAAGTCTAAGGAAAGGAGGTCTAGCCAATATTTCCGAAGATTACACCTCATCTTACTAGGATTATTAGCTTTTCTGAAGGCTATGCTGAAGTACAAGTACATAATAAAATACTGTGCTGTCATAAAAAAATGATAAGTTGCGTGTGAATTTTCATTGACAGTAAACTTCATGACACAGGTTGGAGAATACAATTGCACTGCAGTCTAGAACATGGAGGTACATGGACAGAAAGAGAGACAGAGAGGAAAGACACAGAAAGAAAAGAGGAAGGGGCAAAAGGAGTGGGTAAAGAAAAAATAATTTGCTTCTAAAATATTAACAGTGGATACCACCAATCAGGAAAACATGGATATGAGTGATTTTTATTTCTTATTCATAATCTATCTCCTTGTCTTTCACTTTACATAGTGAAGGAGGTATTGCTCATTTAGTTAAAAAATGAAGACTTAAGAAAAAAATGTATGGTCACACCTACATCCTCAATGAAAGAAGAAATGGATTCTCATTGAAGGGGGTATTTTAATCCTACCAAAGAGTCTTAGGGAAGCAAGAGTCATAGTGTGTGAGATATGTTACACGCTTTGTACTTAGGTATAGAGAACACTGGGCTTTTCTGGACTATGAGCTAGTTTTGTTTAGTTACAATTTCCCAGATGAAGGTATAGAAACAGATTTATCTTTATATCAAAAGAAGTGGGGAGAATGTGAAACTTTTCCAAAAGCATTTAATTGTTGTATTAACATTTTTAAATATCCTAATCAACTTAGAGATGAAAGTGGTTTCATATGAATATTAATGATAGGGTTTCTGACTACATCTCATTATGTAATCAGTTAGTAGCTATATATTAAATATCTATTATTTGTTTAATAGTCTATTGTGCCCTCGTAGAAATCATTCTTAAAGGACTATTCAACCTCTAGGAGGGGAAAGAGGGCACTTGACACTGTCCCTTAAGAGGTACCCCTACATTTTAAATAATACAAGGACACCAAAACCTAGTTTTACTCTTTAAACAACTGAGAAAATAACCACCTATAATGTGTGACACAAAGTCACCTTAAAAACAAAAATAAATAAATGCAGCAAAAAAAAAAACTTAAAAAAAGTTTAAAAAAAAAACAACCCACA
Source organism: Uropsilus gracilis (assembly GCA_004024945.1). Lineage (NCBI taxonomy): Eukaryota > Metazoa > Chordata > Mammalia > Eulipotyphla > Talpidae > Uropsilus > Uropsilus gracilis. The sequence goes on from PVHY01004167.1 coordinate 91,646, forward strand.
CAAAATGCTATAAAAGAGCTATCGTGTCTTTTTCAGTTTCTCTACTTCCTACTGGTTTGAGCCAATAGAAAGAAATGGATGACTGAATTCGGAGTATTTTATTAAATTAAAATTTCTTGGAACCAAAAAAGCATTCTCTTGATTATAGTGTACATTACCATAAACGATAAAGTCTAGGAGCCTGTTTCTACCCCATAGTTGATTTAGAATCCAGGCAATTCTAAGAAAATAAAAGTTATCATTGACTGCTTTTTATTTCCCTGTGGTCACATTTTTCTAATGAGTTCAATTTGGGGCTCCATCTATTTTTTTTCAGCAATGCACACCTGGGAGTTTTGTCACAAAATTATTTACAGTGGGGAGTCTCAAAATTACTTAGCTGTTCAAAACTTGAGTGGTTGTTTAAATGCACTCTTGATAAGCATGTCTTTCAGCATGTAATACAATGCCTGGGGCTTAGTAGGTTTTTGATAAACATGATTTAAATTAAATGAAATTGTTGATTTGATGAACTTACTCCTATTATTTACTCAGCATTCTATGAAAAGTGGGGAAATTGAAAGATAAGTTAGAAGTGTATTTCCTAAATACAATACCTCCAGTATAGTTTGGTAAATCAATATGTAGTAGGTAAATCAATAAATTATAAGTACAAGTAAACAAAATTTTTCCTCTTAGCCTTTTCTAGTTCCTCTTAATTCCCACTAAACTTTGCTCATAATCCAATGCAATCAATGCTCTTCTTTCTGTCAGTAGAAAGTAGCTTTCAGTTTCTAAAATTTTATACATCAACAGTATGAATTCTTTCTTGCCTGACTTATTTCACCAGGTGTATTTTCAGATTCATCCATATTTTAGCCTCAAGAGTCACTTTTTGTTATTGAGCTGGATTCATTATATAATATCACAGACTGAACTATGTTCTCCAACCCCAAATTCAAAGGTTGAAATTCTAACCTCTAGTACTTCAGATGTGACTATACTTGACTATAGGGCCTTCAAAGACAAAATTAAGTTAAAATGGAGTTATGAAGTTGGGCCTTAATCCAGTATGACTGGTGTCCATACGAGAAGAGGAAATCAGGATGTGTGAGGATACCAGGGGCACATGTGCACATGCAAGAGACACCAATGAGGAAAAAGTTAGAGAGCAGAATGGAGAGAGACCATGACCACTGACACCTTCACCTTAGAATTCCAGACTCCAGAACTGTGAGATAATAGTGTTTGTGAACACTCAGTCTATTGTGGCAGTCCTAGCAAACTAATACAAAAAGACTTACGATAATCTATTTATTCATTCTCTTGTATGGGCATCTGGGTTGTCTCTAGCTATTACAAATAAAGCTATTATGAAAATTCATGCACAAATCTTTGTGTAAATCTATGCTAACATTTTGTTCAGGTTAATACCTAGTATTTAGAGCTGGATCATATGATAAGTGTCATGATAAACCATCAAAAATGGTTGTACTATTTTATATTCAGTATCATACAGTTTTACAAACAATGATATTTGAGAGTTAGAGTTGCTTTATCTCCTTGCCAAAACTTAGTACAGACATTTTTTTTAATTTAAACACCCCAATGGGTAGTGATACCTTAGTATAGTTTTTATTTGTGTTCCCTGATAAAGAATAATTGAATCATTCATGTGCTTAGTTATATCCTTCTACCTGGTGAAGTCTCTGTTCAAGTCCTCGATTCCCATTTTTTACTGAATTAAATGCCTTACATGACAAAGTTTACTTTTTAAAGAACTACTTATTCTTTTTTTCACAACAAATATTCTTGAGTTCTGAGATGCAAGTAAGTTAAATGGAATAATTTTAATTCTGTTGGTCTTGCTTTAAATTCTGTCAGGTAGGGCAAGAGCAGTATTTAGTCCAGGCTCACCACCATACATGCAAAACCCTATGAATACTCCACGAGAGGTTTTGTGTCTCTTGAAATCTTCCGCTCTGTTTGGTGGAAATAGAAACTGTGCCTTGTGCAGTCTGCACTGGACTTGCTTCTGCAATTTCTTATGAATGTTTCTTTTCTCTGACTTAGTTCATTTCCTCCCATGTATGTGAGTCAGTACTCAGCAACCTGTGATGGGGACTCTGCTCTTCAGGGTTCTCTCCTGTCTGGCTCTCTGCTGGCAATGCTGGCCACCATTGCTCTCTCAGCTGCCCAGTTCTGACTCCCAGAGCAGCTATCAGATCCCTCTGGGGCTCCTGCTCCCTGAACAAGGTCTGAAAATTCTCTATGGATAGCAAACTGGGACCATAACATTTCCTGTTTTTTTAGGGATCACTGTTGTTAGTTGCTTGTTAGTCAATGTACTGAAAACTTTCTAAATGTTGAGGTCTATATATTTGGGGGCTTCAGGGATTTTTGTTCTTGTTGTTTCAGTGCAGAAGACAAAACTAGTCCACTTATTCCCTTTTTGGGGGGAAGGGAAGTAGTGGTGTATATAGACATACATGCACACATATATGTCATATAATAAATCAAAAATGGTAGCATAAGTATAGTAAAGTACAGCATGAAATATAGTGAATCTTGGTAGCATGTTTGTGGGTATATATATATGTATATATATATATATATTTGGGTATATTTATGATAGGCTATTAATATTATAATTATAAGACCTTGTATTTGCCTGAAATCCCAGGTCTCTGACTTAGATTCTTCTGTCTTAAAATTTCTATATTGGTTAAAACTGTGATTGGCCAACTTTTTCTCTACAGGGAGAGATAATAAATATTTTAGACTCCTTGGGCTACATATAGTCTCTATTGAATATTCTTTTTGTTAGCAACTTTTTAAAAATGTAAAAATTTTCAGACTATCTTCACAGACTATACATAAATATGTCATAAGCTGGATTTGATCTGTGAACTATAGTTTCCTGTGCTCTAAGGATAACGTAGCCTCTGTAAAACTAAACTCAAAATTTGGGTATATTAATTTGTTTCTCACACATGAACATGACAGGCATTCTTGATTATTCAGCATCTATTCTTACTCTCCAAGACATGGTTCAGGGGATAGAGATGCCTCCTATCACATAGTCACTTCCTTTCTTTCCAAAGTTCCCAAGATTGCTATTGTAACAGAAAGAGTATAGAGGGTTGCATGTGGGAGGTTGTCATGAGCAAGTCCTTGTAAATACATCACTTCTAACCACCTTTCATTGTTCAGAACTCATTCACATCAGCACATCTAACTGCAAGAGCAGCTGGGAACTCTAGTTTTGCTGTGTGCCCAAGAATAAGAGGAAATAGACTTGGGTAATAGCTAGCTAATCTTCATTACAATGTCCAATGAATTTAACTAGTCATGCCCCAATTATCTAAAGTATACATATCCTTTGCCAGGAGATTATTCAATCCATTGGCACCATGCATAACAGGCTAGATGATGAGTTTCAGTGACTCCTATGATAATTACAGTCCATTTTTCTTTCATCTTCCTCTACATTCGCAGCTCCTCAATAGAAGATTCACATTCCTGAAGGAGTGACCATGACACGTCCAGTCTTGGAGGTCCCACCCTCCTCACTTCCTTATTGCTCCATGAAAGAAGTCATTGCAGATGAGATTGCAATTCATAAATGCAGTTCCAGTGGCTAATGGAGGATTTTGGCTAGTATTTCAGATCTTCTTACCACAGTGATTCTTTTCATGCTGTCTTAGTTCCTTTTTCAAAAATGTGGAGATAAGTACTAACCAATCTGCATTCTCTTTGCAGGAGATTTTGTCTTGTTAACATTTTTATTGCTAGTGTCTAAAACAAAACTCAATGCTCAAAAAACCTCTCTATATAAATTAATTTTTCACCTAACAATGATTGGTGTATTAAATTCCTATCTCAAAAGATATGAAAGTCTTCATTTCAAAATTAATAATTATGCCATTTGTTCAAATTCTCTAATAATTATTCTACCTATAATAATTGTCTTCCTATAATGCACTCTGTTGTCATTTCTGAGTTGTTTGATGTATAGTTATATTTATGCATGCTTTTAAAGCAATGAGTACTTCAACTGACTGGAGTACTGAAGACAGGAAAAGGAACAGTACTTCATTTGTTAATTTATTATGAAAAGAAACTGATAATAACAAGATATCATCTGGTTTGAGAACTATAGATAGAATGAGTTGACTCTGCCCCATTCCAAACACACACACACACACACACACACACACACATACACACACACACAAAGCTATGTAATGAGGTTCAAAGCTTTCTCCAAGTTTCTGGCAATTCATGAAAGCTTGTGTTATTATGCCTAATACTCACCCTACCTTCTGGCTCCATTAGCCAGTATTTGTACACTGTCTTTGCTCTAACCCACATCAAACCAGTTCACTCAATTCAGTCCCTTTACTGTGCCACATAACATGTTAAAAACAGTGTTTCTCTCCTGGGTGAATTTATCTTAAAGTTGGTGAACTAGAAAACCTTAAACTTCAGAGCCTCTCACTTATGCAGGTCCTTCCCAAATACCTGTGCCCTTCTGATTCGTTTTGAAATTTTAAGCTTTTTCAGAAAAAAAAAAAAAAAGACAACTTGGATTGTATAATCTTCAAAACTTTCGGAACCTGTCTGGCTCCACTTATACCAACACCCGTAGGTATTTCTGCTTTGGGATGTAGAAATATCTGAATTTGAAGCAGCATTATCACAAGATCAAAAGACAGTGCCAAGATAAGGACAGACCACTGCCCATGGGTTCTCAACCATAAGATCATCAGGGAACAACGACAATGAGGTTTATTTAACAAAGAGGAGATTGAGAAAACAGAGTTTTTAAGGCCACAAATGACCAACTAACTCATCCCAAATAGTGTCTGCAGTATCTGGAAGTCCCAAACAAAGGTCACTTATGCAAGGAGATGCTGACTTGTCAATGAGAGTCTGGAGATAGTGGCATACCAGCAAGCAGTGGGCCAGGATCAAACTCATGGTGGCAGCTGGAGATGATCACAGATAGAGTCACTAAAGTCACATTAGAGGAGCCCACAGCAATATTCTGAAGGCCAAACTGCACAGCCACAAGTGCTAAACTTGGCAACAATAGAGGCAACAGCACCAGGAGTTGCCATATGACCTAAAGTAATGGGTAGTTCTTAATGGTGACTGACACTGAGTGTTGATCACCTATCAACAGTGTGGGATAGTAGTGTTAGTTACCACCAGTCACCAACACGCAAATTCAGATACGCCAGAGTTAATAGTTTGTGTGGGTTATTGGCAAGAATATAGAATAGAATATCAAATACGAAAAGAAAACCCAGTGCTTACACAGACCCAAACTGCCCTGAAGTCAGGGCAAGCTTCTGAACTGAAACCATCTGGGTGGGAATTGGAGCAAACTGCATCCAGTGCCCCTTTAGTAGGGCTGGGTATAATAAGACAACAAAAGAAGGGGGGATCTGCAGAAGTGTGGGGACACAGGTTCCAGGTCCAGGGTTGCAGGAAGGAGCCCTGGGCCTCATGAGACCAGCTCCAAGGAGCTGAGGATACAGAGGCCCATGCAGTTCTATATCAACATGCTAGGCCTCCAGTGGTGCCCACTATGCCAAAGCCTGGGGTTTGTAGCTGCAGCCCCCTAGGAGCTACCTGTCCTAGGGCATAGTGGGAAGGAGGGAGCAGTAGCAGAGGAGGGAAACCACTGTGACACACTCTCACTGCTGGGCTCCACTGACTACTTGAGCCCAGTGGAGCCGAAGACACTGGGGTTGATGAACAGTAAAATGTCCACCAACACCGTCACTCACTATAGCTGAAACAGGGTAAAAAGAGACTTTCTGACTTGATTTAACTGTTTACCCCTATCCGCCTGCTTCTCTCTCCAAAGCAGGCTACAAACAGTACTTAACTGCAATTACCTTTAACCTTAACTGGATACTCTCATTTGCCTGCTACTCTCTACAAAGCAGGCTACACACTCTTCATTAGCATTTTCACTGATCACCTTTATCATTGATATGCAAAAGCCAGCCAACTGCTCTCTGCTTTCAGCTCCAAAAACTGCAGAAAAGAAAAACTTTAAAACACAGTTTAAACTTTCCACTCGTGGGTCCTTACCACCATCCCCAGCCTTCTCAACCA
>PVHY01004168.1:0-79935 GCA_004024945.1 Uropsilus gracilis
TACTTTGTTCTTTCTCAGGAACTTGGTGATAATTTTATTTTTCTGTTTTTCAGCCAGTAGGAGGTGGAGCCTGAACTTGAAAATACATAGCTACTGTTAACACCCAGGCTGGTAACTGCTATATACTATGTTTCCCCCTCACAGTTGAAATAGGGAAGATTATAGCTAGTACCACAAGCTTCTCACTGTAACTTAGTGAAATGATAGCATCATATTCTTGAGAGAACTATTCTTTACCTTGTTTGGGATACAGTCTATGCTACCTTCAATTTTTATCTCATTGTCACTTAGAAATCCTCAATCCTCATTGTTATTCCTAAAAATAGCATCTCAAATCAAAATCTATTAGAACCATTTCTTTTAGTCAACATAGCAATCAGGAATCCAGGGGGCCTAAATGACTACTGGGGAAAGTACGCTCTCAGTTTTCAAATACCATGTATGAGTCGTAGAGTTAAAGGATTTTGTGTAGAGTCTTTGTATCTCCACAATCTTACTAATGACATAAAATCCTCTTCCTCTACCCTAACCCTGTTTAAAATAATTGTACTTTTCTCTTTCCATTTGCAGTGTAATTTAACCTTCCACTTGAAAAGAGAGCATAATTCAATTGAGAGGTGTGTTCATATCACACAAAACACAATAAAGCGTGATGAAGTATTTTTGAAATTGTTTGCAAATGAATGGCTGCAATATTCCCAGGGTGCTCTCTGTCATCCCACAAACTAGAAGCATGGTGCCTGTGTATTAATAGATGGTTCCCAAATGATTTCTTGAGATATCTGAAAACTGGGTGAGTGTCCACTAATGGAAAAATCACAGAGAAAATATTAAGTGGGAGTTGTGTGCTGATACATGAGAGAACTCAGGAGAATAACAGAGGCATAAGCTGTAAACAGATATCATGATACAAACTAGATAACAGTAAGATAAAGTCTGAAGAAATGACCCAAAAATCTCATGTTAGTCACAGGAAGAGGAAAGGATTTCCAGGTATTCTGCCTTCAAATTTGCAGTGACAGGTGGGAGCAGGGAGCAATGAACCAAATCTGGGCATCTGCTTGAGTGGTTCAGCAACCATTAAGGACCAGGCAGTTTAGTATTTTGTTATAAGGAACCACTGTTCTGCCGTACAGCTCACTCTGTCCCATTTTTCCCTTTGTTCTGTGTCCTAATACTTGGATAAGGAACTGGCTTTCTTGATTTCACATCTGCTAAATATCATATGTGAAGTTTCCTTACCATTGGATTGCTGGCTATTCAATTGGATGGCAGCTTTATATAGGCAATTTAAGACTTTTCCTAACCCCGTTGCTTTGGCATATGTTATACTTTATATTGTTTTTAACATATAAAATAAGCTGAAATCTCAAAAACCTAGTGTTTCCAATGCTTTTTTCTGACCAAATTTTGAATGTAGTACTTTTCTTGAGGTTTCATGACTCCCACATTTAGTAAGGCATGTGTATCTACACATCCTATGTGAATTGTGTTTTTATGGGCTCAATCTTTTACTGGGAGAGAAACAATATAGATGTAGATTGAAAATGGAGTCAGATTGTAGGAGGTAAGTAGGAAGTTTGAATAACTTTCTAGCTACTTCTAAATAGAAAAGGTTGTCATGCAATGTAAAGAGAGATTTCTGATTAGTAGAGTTTGTGTGATCAGAAGGTCAGAGGATGTGTCAGAGAAGAAGAGTTTTTCTAACTGCATTGGAATGGGGAGATTTCTCCAGAGCTTGGAAAATGGACCACTAATGACCCTTTTCAAAGTAGTTCAATCAACCTAATAGCAGAAATCTCGCCTAGATTTGGCAATAGGTTTACTGTCAGTCTTAATTTATTACTTTGTGAGTTACTTTAGTAGTATTTCAGATAGAAATCAGAAGTCTTTCACTTTAAATACTGTTTTTTAATAAAATGTTCATTTTTAAAAATGTCAAGTAACTTTATAGGAAATTAAGTTCTAAAACATGATTGACTCAACCAACAAAGAAAAAGTTCAATTTATACACAGTAAAATATGGGTTCAATTATATATTTCTTTGTAAATTTTTTATTGCAGCAACAATATTTTATAACATATAAGTTCTGGGTGAGCATCTGTGTAACACAATATTTGTATTGTTTATATCAAGTTCACCATTAATAGTTCACCACACAATGGACCTTATATCCAAATTTTCCTTTTTATTTTCCTCTTCCCTTCCTTATGTTTTTAAAATGACATATATATTTGAGTTCAAAGAAAGACACAATCTTAAATAGCATGGAAAAAAGAAAGCAAAAACTTAAAAAATGAATGGCAAACTGGAAGTCCCCAGGAGATTTTGTACATGTGAACCAGGATGTTGGAAGTGAGAGACATTACCAATAATGAAATAGAAGGATAGTAAGCATTAGTCCAGGAAGAGAACACAGAGGAGAGGAAAGAACGAAGGGAGTGAAGGAAAAGAAATGTGTATCAGAAAAATTTATGTGAAAATATAAAGGACAAAGGTAAAAACACAAACCAAACATTAATTTTATGACATCTCGCAGAGAAAATCAAAAGGCTAACTTTTTGAGAGATCATGATGTAAAGGTGTAAAGCCTAACTATGTGCTACCAATCTGAAGTTCAAATCCCCAAAGTGATAAATTTATAAAAAATATATTTTACAACCTATAAAACCTCTGGATTACCTGTAAATTTAAAAAACACAAACAATATTTAACATTTACTTATGACCAAAGGTCCATGGGACCAGACACCCAAGTAATAAATTAATGCCCGAACACAAGCCCAAAGAGAATATTATCATTCATGAAGGATATATTGAGAAACAAGAGTGTTTAATTCCAAAGAACTTGAAGTAGTAGGAAAAAATAGACTCAGTACACATTATGGTGAAAATGAATAGAGAGAAAAAATGAGAAATTATTAGGGAAACCATGTTTTACAGCAAACCATGGAAAAGAAGTAGCTATTTGAAAAAACTTAAATGTACTACACAAGCTTTTTTTTTTTTTTTTTGCACAAAATCACACATTCAGAGGATGAGCAGATTTGAAATTGAAATCGGGAGCTGGAAGTTTCCCACACTGGTTGAAATATGGAAAATACATGTAAAATTTAAGAAACAAGGGCTATAGAAGGAAATATTCAACTTACCCTTAATAAATGGTCTACTAAACTATTAGAGAGAATGCCAAAAAAATCAGTGTCTAAATGAAATGTATTTTTCAGAGTGGGTAAAAGGTGTATATTCTCTAATTAAAACTAATCCAAAAATATTCAGAACACTTCTAAATATCCCCACCTAAAAACGTTACCATAAAGTTACAAAACCCAGGGACAGGCAGAGAATCTAGAAGGAACTAAAGATTTAAAAAAAAAAAAAAGCAGAATATTTATGAAGGATTAATAATTAGACTATCCTTAGCAAACATAGAGATTAAAGAGAATGACAATATAACACAAAAATACTAAAGAAAAAGAATTTAGAAATTTTACTCGAAGATTATATCAAACAATAGGCATATTTTCAGATAGATATAGTAATCAAAGAAACTTACAAAAAGAAACAATAGAGGACATAATTCAGTAAAAATGTAACTGAATACAGAAAGAAGAGATATATAGGAGCCAATCATGATACATAAATTGGTAAAAATATAAGTATATTTAAATGTTTATCAACTGTAAAATGAAAGAATGTTGAAACTTACAATTTAGGCTCTAAACTAAACCAGAATTAAGTATAACAATAAGGTGGCCATATTAGTACAAATGCATATATAAATAATGACATAGAGGAAAAAGGGATTAAACATCCCAATTAAAAATACATACTGACACTAGCGTCTTTCGAATCCTGAACATATATTAATTTGCCTTTTATCCCATAATCTTTCAATAGAATGAATGCTAAGTAAAGTTCAATAACATTTTGTTAGTTCCTCAAAATGTTAACAATTATTGTAGGACCCACTTCTAGGTATATAAACAAGAGAACTGAAAGCTATATACCAACATAAAAACTTTATCATAAATGTTTATAGGGCATTATTCTTGAATTCCCCAAATCAAACAACCCAAATTTCCATCAACAGATAAATGGGTGAATAAAATGTGTCATACACATAGAGTGTAATATTACTCAGCTATATAAAGAACAAAGAATTGATACATGTGCTGCAACACAGTGTGGAGATGGAGTAGGTGCATGGAAAAATTGGGGAGATGTTTTTCAGATGGTACAAACTCCGGTTACAAGCTGAAAGAGTTCTGGAGATCTAATATAAAATGTTGTGACTGCAATTAACAATAATGAGTCTTATACCTGAAGGTTTCTGAAATAGTAGATCTTACATGCTCTCATGACAAAAAAAATTGTAATTGTAATTAAGTGATGTGTTGATGTTTTAACTGACATCAAGGTGTTACTAGCATTGCACTCTATCAGTTTATCAAATCAACACACTGTACATGTTAAATGTACACAATGTTATATGTCAATGACATCTCACTAATGCTGGAAATATAACCATTAGCCTTCTAGTTTTATGCTATTATAAACACATTGTTATGAACTTGCATTTACATGTGTTATATTTAAAGGGTTTACAATTTAGTCATAGTATCATCAATATGCTCAATGTTTACCTAAAATAAACTATCAAGTTGCTTTATTTTCAAGGTGGCTGTACACTTTATATTCATACCAGGAGTCTAGAATAATATTCATTGCTCCACATTTATAGCATTTGTCAAAACACTGGTTTTAAAATAACTTTTTCTGTTCTTAAAATTGTGTTCCACAATAACTCATAAAACTAAGAATGTTTTAACATGTCTATTTTCCTCCAGTATTTAAAATTCTTTATAATGTTGATTTTTATTAGTTCTGTGTGGGTATATTTTTCCTTATTAACCTTCAATAAGTCAATAAAGAGTTACTTAGTATTTTGAATTGTTTTATTTATATATATATATAAATGTTGTAAAATATTTTCCTAGATTATGGCTTGCCTTTCAAGTATTTTAAAAGAGAAATTAAATTTAATATAGTCATATTTTTAAAAAATATCCTCTACAGTTAAGGCTTTTATGTCATTTTAAAGAAATCTTTTCCTGTCCAATACATTTATACTTTTCTGTGTTATCCTCTGTATTTGAAGACTTGTATTTCATATTTGTATTTATTTCAATCACAGAACTTTCTGATCATACCAGCCATTTTCTCCCAACTGTATGTAATATTCAGTACTATATACTGAGTAGTGAATTGCAATATGTACTTTACCTTGGAGTGCATATATATATATATATATATATATATATATCCTTTCCTTTAACCAATAAGTCAATCCTTGACTCATTATTACATTGGCATAAATACTGTAAAATCATACTAAGATGGTAGAAATGAATCACATTGATTATGAAGCATTTGAAATGTGGCTATTAGAAAAATTTTAATGATACAGTTTCACTCTTATTATTTTATACTGAGCAGAACTACACTAGAGCTATGACATCATAATATTAGTATCAAAGGCAAACCCCCAATTATTATTCTTCAGAAATGCCCTGATTATTCTTGTCATTTTTCTCTTTCATGTAAATTTCAGACTAACCTTATAATACTGCATAAAAGTACATTTCGAGAGATTGATCAGAATTGCATTAAATCTATAAATAACTTTTGCAAAAAATCAATATCTTTAAAATATTAGAACTTGTTATTCATGAGCATAATACAGTTATCCATTTAAATTGGTATTTTTAAAACTGTTTTATGAGATTAAACTTTTTTAGATAAAGACCTCCCATTTTTTTTAAAGATTTATTTCTGTGCTTTATGTTTTTTTATTATATGGTATCTTTTAATATTATATTTTCCAACAATTTTCATTTATTAATGACTAAAACAATACATACTTCCTGTAATCAATTAGTATAATATAGACAAGGAAAATTTATCTGCATCATCACTCCTACATGAGGCTATCACTTTTTTAAATAACATTCCTCCATATTTCCTTTCCATCTGTGTGCTTACATACTAGTAGATACTAGTAGCAGTAGTAAAATCAAATGATCTATGTACAATAATTAGTACATAGTAAACATTCAATGAATGTGTCCTATCAAGACTAACATTTAAAATTGGTGTTTTTAAATCATTCATTGCTGGAGACCTAGAATTGAAGGGTGGGTGGGGCACAGTGGCACGTGCCTTTAATCACAGCCTACGAAGCAAGACTGGCACTAGAAATTGCTTGATTCCACAGGTTTGAGACCCACCTGGTACAACAAAGACCTAGTCCCAAAAAATACCTGGGTGTGGTGGTGCACGCCTGTTATCCCAGCTACTTGGGAAGCTGCGGCTGGGCATTCCTTGAGTCTGTGGTACCCCAGGGAAAATAGCAAGACCTAGTCTCAAAAAGAAAAAAAAAAGAAATGAAGGATGGCTGCATATGATACTTGGGCTGCCCATGGTGTACTATTCTCTTTATTATTTTTAAGAATTTGTCCATTGTCATAAACTTTTCTGATCTATGAATTGATATGATGTGATAGCTAAGAGGATATGGTTACAAAGAGTAGCAGAGTGGTCTCAGATGATTTCAAGATGTCTGGATTGATTCAATAAATGGCAACTTCATAAAAGGTGAGAAGTTGACATCACGGCATGCTCTATACTTTATCACAAAATACCTTCATCCCATTGTCCTTTATTTTCCTCACCTGAGATAGGGAAATAGAAGGACCTGTCTCCTTTTCATAACTCTTCATTGTCATTAGCATACCTAAGCTTTCAATGTATTTATTGATTGATTGATTAGCTTTCAATTTATTAAATATCACATGGTACCAAGCATCATCACCCATCAAATAAAGCATCTGAAGAGAGGCAAGAGGGCTCTGTATTTCAAGTATGAACCACTGAGGGCGATGATCAGAGTATGAATTAGCCATCAAGCAAGTCTCTTAAAGCTTTCCTCATTTGTCACTATGTTTCTTTATAGGTTATGTCTAAGATTGCAATAGGCAAGGAACTACTAGCCCTTTATCAGAAATAGAAAAACAAAATGTTCCCAATATAAGACTAAAATGGATCCCAGGGAGTCAGTATTATTTCTATCAGACTAATATTTCATCCACATGCCTTTTGGGGAGGGGAGGTTTTCACTTCAAGCATGTAGTCTCTAGAGGACCCAAGTGAGAACACGTAGGCAGGTGTGGCTGAGTTCCATTATTCACAAGTTTCACTCTGTTTCTCTTTCTTCTTGATCACCTTTCAAATTCATACCCCTTAGGCTGGAAGCTGGGATAAAGTTCCAAAAGCAATGTATTCTGTTTTTGTTTTTGTTTTTTTTAATTTTTAAGAGTAGGTCTCACTATGTTGCCCAAGGTTGTCTTGAACCTGCGGACTAAAGTGATCCCCAGTCTCAGCCTCCCATGTAACTGGGATTACAGGCATGCACCACCATGCCTAGCAGCATATATGCTTTTTTATAAACAGATCTTAATGATGCCTGTGGTCAGTAGCCCATGAAAGTGTTTGACACTGGGGCTCCCTAACCCCTCATCAACATTTTTAGACAGCTCTTATCACTGCCTAAAAATGCTATCACCCCTATAGTTATCACACACAATTAACAGTTAACTTACCTGTAGATTATGTGGTCCTTCCTAGATATGTCATCTTGTTTTCTTGATGCCACCAGGGTAGGATGTGTTCAGTTCATTTGGGCTTCCCTTTCTCTTTATTTCCAAGTTGATATAATAACACTTGCCAGCCATCTGATGATTTGAGTCTCTGAAAATCTCTGAATTTTCTGAAATTCTCTGAAAATCATTTCTATTTTTTTTAATTCTCATAACAGACATGAAGACAAATCATACTCTATTAAAGAAGATGAAACTGAAACACAGAGTTCAGGCTATTCAAGGTTTCTTTTTTAGTTAAATAGTAGGAACAGTAGGCCCATAACTCCTGTTTATTCAACGATATTACTGTAACATGCTGCCTTTCTGTCTACTGATTGATGTGGCTCAGAAACTCCAGTCCCTGAATGAGTGATAAGAAGCATGAAGATCCAGCTCTGACTATGCCCAGCAAAGCAGATGCTGACATGCTGGAGACAGTGTCATTAAGGAAATAAGATTTCACATCTGGAGCCACCAGAGAATCATACATAACTGTAGACAATATAATTGTGCATTGTGGGGTGCCATCCTTCAGCTGTAGGATTTTCAGACAATGAAAGACAGTGATAAAAGACATATAAAATTCATCAAGTTCATTTTGAAAGATGAACTGTGGCAAGTCAGAATGACATGGAGGGTAAGGGGGCCTCAAAATGTGCGAAGGAAAATCATCTTACATGGTGTTCTTCACTGCTACTCTCAGAGTTTTACCCTCAAGGCCTTCCATGGGATTGGAGAAAGAGCAGGTAGTCTCCACCATCCTCAAGTGTGGTACCCTGCACCTGTAGTCCAGCTGCTGTGTTCCACTCCAAACGGGCACTCTTCCAGGTGAATCAAAGCCTTGGGAGTGACACATGGAAACATCTGGCCTCCAGGACTGTTCACCTGTGTCCTTCCCAGCACAGGACTGTTCAAAGTGACTCACCTCCTTCAAGCATGCTCCCTAAATATGTCTATGAAAGTTGAATTTGTGATGGAAAATTATCTTTTCATCTTACAGCTTTACATGAAAGTAATTACTTAAAACAACCATGTTATGGAGTTTTAAAATATTCATCTAAACATACTCCTCTTTAAGGAAGACTCTCTACACATATGTTTGGAGAGGGAATTTTTATACGTAAGAATACTTCATCTCTTAAGAGCATGTGCAAATCTCCCTTCTCCAAGAGGGAAGAAGGGCTTAGGAAGGGAACCTGAACAACTGCAGTCTGAAGTCATCCATAGGACTAGCCCTACCTCACAGGCTTTCTCCATTTTCTTCACTTGTGGGGGTGGAGGCAAGTGTGATGAAGCCACCAAATTCTTCTCTGACCTCTAGTAACCATTTATTCTCTTGCCTGCCCTTCCTGCACTTCCTTTTTAGCCATCCTCAACTCTACAGAGCAACAGCCTGGATAAAGAAACACAGTTCTCTCATCCATTCTTCTGTTAAAACTACTAGAAAGATACAGATTAGCATCTTTCCAGACTGAATTTGACATTCAATATTGCTTGAAACTTCTTACCCATTTAAATTATCTGTTAAACTAGAAGTTTTATAAGGCACCTGCATTGTATTTTGTAAGGCACTTTGCAGACACTGTCACTAAAATTAATTGTTTGAGTTATCATTAAAAGGGATGCCTCTGAAGCAAAACTCACTCTCATCTCTTTTTATTTGGAGGTTTAGCATTTACAATGGAAGCAGAACTCACTGCAGTCAGTAAAGTGTCTCTGTGTTAGCATAGCTTCTGAGGTGTATTCTTGGCTTGGATTTTCATATGTATATGCCGTCCCAGGTCCCTGTGAAAGCTAGAAATAAGATCTAGATGGGAATTTGCATTCTAGACTCTGGTTTTTTTCCTCATTATTACAGACACAGGATGCACTGTGATTCAGGGGTTAAATGGGTCCCAAATATTCCTGTACCAACCAATTTCTGGAATTCAGTCATTGCTTTTTTAGTTTGTGCCTGCTAATCACTGAAAAATCAGTATTCTTTATTAACAAACCCCAGAAATGGAAACCAGGATGCTCTTGCATTACAGAAGGCAGAGTTTCAAAAGAAGTGAGGCATGGTGGAAAGGCCCATGGGAAGGAGTTATTGGGGCGATGGGGAGAAAGTGACCCCAAGTGAGAGGTAGCCCAGGGACAAGCAAGATCACTGAGTAACCTCAGGACCAGATTTGCTTCTAAACATATAGTTGACATTTGATTTCTTCAAGGTGTACATCCTCAGAAATTCCAGTCCAAGTTTGCCACTGACTCTCAAAGTGATGTTGAAATCAGAACACAGATTCTGAGGAAATGGCTTTTCTATATGACCTGGGACAAGTCTCTCTACCTCCTTGTGGTGTTCATTAAGTTCTGAAGAGATCAAATCCTCAATATGATGTGGATTCCTGGGCTCTAGATCAGACTCTTCAAGATATTGCTTAGGTATTTGTTTACAAACTCCCAGGTCATACTTATAAATGATGAGCTTGGTAAAACACTTGCCTAACTGGTAAGGGCACAGATTTTTATGAAATCTAGAGGATTTCAAGGCACAAGTTTCAATGGAGATGTCAGACAGAGCACTGTATGCCTTTTACTGAAAGTCCTTTTCCCAGGTGAGCTTTTTTAGAACAACCTTGAAATGCCAACATGAAAAACGTAAGTGCCATTAAGCCCCATTTGGTGACTGCAGAGCTACTGGGTATTTTTATGGGTTTTTTTTCAAGCCATTGAGTACAAATTATATTTCCTAATGTGTCAGCATTTTTCTAATTCAAGTTTCCACCAGTAATCTGTTTTTCTGTGAATACTGAGTAAACTTCATGCCCAGCAGCTAAAATTTTTGGATGTAACAACTCATTTACAGAATTCTCATATATTCATCAAGGAATGAAAGCATGATTTTTTAGAATTGAATTTTAGGGCTCTTATGCAACTGAAAATTATATGGACCAATTTCCTTATTTTAAATTAGAAGCATTAAAATGACTTTTCCCATTTCAATCTCTCTCCCAGACTCATCATCACTTGCCTCATTCCAAGTATCTTTTGGCTCAAATGCCCCATTCTTAGTTATGTCAGAGCTGATCTTTTTGTCCCCTGTGCTGCCTCAGCATTTTGTCTCAACCTCTTGAAGAATGTAGCACATCTGTTTGATAGTAGCTTCATTTTTATGTATTTTTATCCCCAATCCATCCTTGAGAAAGAAACTATGTATTCTTCATTGCTGTAACTCCTGGAAAATGCAGGGTATTCAGTGAATGCTTGAAACATCTTAGTTGGAACAAACTTGACCCAGGCTGTGGGAACAAAGTGGGAGAATTGATACTCATTACTACATTTCATCAGCAACATTTTATTTCATGTTTGCCATCTACCAGTTACAATTCTAAGAACTTGACATGCCTTATCTCAATCCACACAACAGACCTTAGAAACACAGGTGATTCTTTGCCAATTTTAGAGATATGAAACTGAGGAGTTGCCAGACCAACTAATTTAGCCTTCGTTGGATGATTTGTACAGGTGAGTCTGAATCCAGAGACCTTGTTTTTATTCCCACACCACACCATGGTTTATGCTTCCCCACAAAGGTCCTCTTCTCAGCACTTCTCTGTTGCACACCCCACCATGGTCGAGGACACAGACCTGAGGTCACAGAAGTGTAATACTCAGGGACTCACACTCTTTAACAGGCTCAAAAATTACATCTCACACCACAGGCATATTTTTTAATGTATCTTTCTATATATATATTTTTTATAAAGTTCTCACAGTCCTTCCTTGCTCATTTTTATTCTTAAACTTTATTTGCCAGTTGTTTAGAGAACTATATAATTTGGGGAGTACAACTTCACACATTTATATGTGCACATTTCACTTGTCTTCCACTGAAGCTCCAGGGTCAATAGTCATCATCTTCATCGGTCCCTCTTCTCTTTTCTCTCTCTTCTGGTAACAGTATTTTTTCAGAAGTCTTAGAGAGTTATTTTTGAGTTTTGTCCATCTGTTTTCTTTGCTTATTTATATTCCATAAGTAAGTGAAATTATCATCTGGTAGATTTCTTTCATTTTCTGACTTATCTTTAGCCACATCACCTCAGGATCCATTCATTTTGCCCCAAAAGGCTTACTGCATCTTTTAAAACAGTTGAATACTATTCCTTTGGTTATATATACATTACACAATGTTTCATCCAGTTGTCTGTCAATGGACATTTAGGTTGTTTCCATGACTTGCGATTGTGAATAATACTGCTATTAACAGCATCACCACTGATGCCATATTAGTACTCTCCTAATCCTTGGTAAATACCTAGCAGTGGTATGATGGGATAAAATGGGGTTTTCTTTTTCCTTGTAACTGTGTCCTTTACAATGTGTTTTAAGGTGAAGTGACAAGAGATGGATTTTGTTTCCCTTCTACTGGATTTGTGTTAGACTCACAACTTGCTATGACCAAAAGAATTCAGTAAAATGATGGTGTGCTAGTTCTGAAGTAGTCCACCCAGTTCTCTGCATACTCTGCTTGATCTTTTGAAACTGAAAATCTACCATGATGACTGACTTCTGCAGCATGTCTCACCCAAGACCCCTCTCTCCCCCTCCTCAGTCCAAGAAGCATCACTGCCTGGCTAACCTGTGTCTGAGGGTATATACACAGAGGTCAAATATGAAGCCAAAATTGACAAACTGAGCCTAGTATAATCTGTAATTTTATAATAAGTGGTGGTTGTTTAAATTCACTTTATTTTGGAAAAAAAAATGTTGGACACATTAGCTAGTAAACTGATACAAGTTCTAAATGTTGACATCTGGTGATGTTAATCCCCACTTCCAGTAAACAAGAACCTACAACTGAGGTCTCAGCAGCCCACACTCTGGAGGGTGGACTCCACTCTGGTACTGGATATCAGACAGATTGCCATAATCCTCACAGCTTTAGTTTCTGTTCCTGCTCTCCAGGTTTGCTCATACTTGAGAGTCTCAATCTCTTGTTAATAAATACATGGCATTTCAGGTAATTTAGGTATAATTATGCCAGTCTTCTAGGAAATTACTGCCACCTAAGTTAGTACAGATTCACCTTATAGATACCACATCTAGCTGGTTCTTGTTCAGTCAAGTGCTCTCTAGCCAGAGACCAAGGCAAGCAATACTGAAGCTCTCTCTACTTCAACTCTTCTGCCTTCTCAACATGACTCTTGCTAACATCACCCACCATATAACACCATGCTAGATGATCAGAGGGACCGTGACTTGGCTGGGGGCATGTTGCAATAAGATAAAAGGCTTTTATATTTTAAAAGACAACATTGGATTGAATTCTACTTGCTAATGTCCTTTCATTTTTATTGTCTTGAGAAAATGAAAATATTTTGCATCTATGATAAACTGAGTCACAGAGGAAGTGGCTGAATGGTAAAGGTTCAGGAATAAGAGGTCTTTTATTTCCTATCCTGCAATGTCTATTGGGGTTGGACCTTACGAAGAATGGTGACTCATGACCATAATACAGTGAATAATTTACAAAAAAGGGGGGGATTTTTTGCCTCTAATCAATGGCACACCATTGCCAGAATGTTGGGAGGGAGATATCCACCCCAGGAGCAAAAAATCAAGGGGAATAATGTTTGTACAGAATTTTTAAATAATAAATCAGACAATAGCCAGCCTTTTCATCATCACCAAAAGCCAGCACTTTTAAGCAATGTCAGTGACAGAGCACAGCTTTCCATTGGAATTTCAGAACTCTGACCTTGGTATCCCCAAAGTTGTGTGCATTCTTCACTTCACTGGAGCCCTTTAAAGAGGTTGCAGACTTAGCCCATGAATCTGAGAAAGCTTAGACCATTTCAGGAGCCTCTCTACAGGAGCTGCCATCAGTCCTTCTTCTCAATTAACACTCTCAGTAGGGACAAATAGGTATTCTTAGAATTGGAAACAATTGAAAGTCAGAGTCTTCTTTGCTACCACAGTAAGTTGCCAACAGGAATTGCTATGGTTCATGACCCTGTCAAGTCTGGAGAAGCAAAGATGGGGGGTATAGCCACTCCAGTACCTATCTTCCAAATTCAGTGTCTTTCCTCCCTTCAGGGAACCTGCAATTTATATGTATCAATCATATGTTTATATAATTTATATGGGCTTTGATAGCTTTGAAACATTTCTATATTCTAAGAAATGTTGTTTCTAGACCAACCACATCACAGCATCATCTGGGAATCTATAGGAAATGCAAACTTTGGGAGTCATCTTGTACCCACTGACTCAAAAATCAGAGGGCACAATCAGAAATCCATAATTTAACAAGCTTTCCACGGGATTATTAAGTATACTAAGGTTGTCCAACTCTGTTATAGAAAAGGTCATCAGAAATATAGATCAGTCAAACATCACCTTGCTTAAGACACACCTGTCAATAGCTCTGAAAACCTGGTCATCTGAATTTTTTAATTTTCCAAGAATTTCTGACATAAACTTCTAGTCTTATTCCTAGACTAGAAATATAAGGCTTCAGGTAATTCTACAATAGATTTTGAAGAGGGTTCCCACCTGATTTATGGCTTAACTTGGTCAATGGAGTAAGTGCGTGCATTTGAAGACACCAGTGCTATCACCAAATGTCACTATTTCACATTTAGAACTTTCACATTTAGACCTTACAAGTAGGCTCCCTCCACATTTTTGACACTTTGTAAATTATATGACCCAATGGAACTCTTTACCGTTGAGTTCATTTCTGTGGCACTTCTATGCTCTTCAGCACACTTGCCTTGCAATATGAAATGACAGCAAGATAAGTGAAATCCTATCAGGTGCCAAACTGGTCCCAGCTCTGACACAGCTCTATCACACACTGTCTTTAAATCAAAACTTACTATTCATATTTCAGAACTTTTTTTTCTCTGTGAAATCCTCTAAAGATTTCACTTTTCCCCCAGAACTGTTTTTTAACCTCTCTCCTTGTTTGAGCTCCTTCAACCCTTTAGATTTGTATTATATGTTAGACAATTCTCACATAAGGCCCAATATTTTGGGTTAATTATATACACCAATTTATTGGGTATAACTTCCTTGCTTCTAGTCTGGATTTTTTCTTTGTGGTTACAAATATGGACAATTAGTCTTTGACAAAAACACCATGACCACGTTGAAAGAAGAAAAACCTCTTTGACATAGGGTGCTGGTGGAACTGAATAGTTACACACAAAAGAAAAACAAAAACATAAAAATGTTGAGCTAGATCATCAGTTAACTCCATACACAAAATTTAACTCAAAATGAATTAAAGACTTGGATGGAGAACCAGAAAACAAAATTTGTAAAAGGAAACATAAAAGACTCTTCATACTTGACCATGAACCACAGAGTTGTATTTGGGAACACAACTGCAAAAGTAAGGGAAACAAGCAAAAATAAATAAATAGGACTATATCAAAATGACTCAACTACAACAACAGAAACAATAAAAATAATGGATAAAAGACTGGAGTAGATGTTTCTCAAAAGAAGACATCTAGGAGACTTATAGACACATTAAAAAATGTTCAACATGACTTTCAATGTGGAAATGCAAACCAAAGGGAAAGTGAGATATCACCTCATCCCTTGGAGAATGGCCTCTATCAAAAAGCCTAGAGATGACCATTGTTGGAGAGGATGTAGATAAAAAAAAATTTCATCCACTTTCAGTGGGAACATAACTTGGAATAGGTTGTGGCAAGTCCACCAAAAAGTGAAAATACCTTAAGATTCAGTAATACCACATCTAGGCATTCACCTAAATGACTATGAAAACACTAATATAAAAGATTATATACTCATTGGCACTGTTCACAAATAGCCAATATGTGGAAACAATCTAAATGTACATTAACCAATTTGGTATTGCTACCCAATCATATCTATAAATGATACATATCAATAAGACAGAGATCCTTAACATATATGCTAAATTCATTTATGAATTGAGGCATTTAATAGGCAAAGAACCAATGAATGTTTCCAATGCATGGTAACAGAACTACTGGATATTTGTATGAAAAAGAAATTAATCACAACCTTGAGCTCACATGACACTAAAGTCTATTTGAAGTTGGTCATTAGCCTAAACTTAACAGCAAAATTAATAAACTTCTAGAACCAAACAAAAGAATTCACAAATGCCATTAGTCATCAGGGAGGTGCAAATTTTTTTTTAAAATGACATTTTATAAACATTGGAATCGTTTAAAAAAAAAGAAAGACTAAGAATAGTAAATGTTGCAAAAGTTTGAAACAACTAAAACTCTTATATTCGTGCAAATATTTGACACCTTCATCTAACACCTCTGAAGGACTGTTTGGCAGCTCTGAACAGGCTAAGCATATATGTAACCTATGATACCACATTATTCTCTAGTTTTTTTTCTACCCAGAAGAAATGGAAAGACTTGTCCACAATAGGACTTTTGACAGTCTTATTCACAAGAGCCAAAAAACTGGAGACAGGCCAGATAAGAACTGAAAGCTCCAAGTCTCCATGTAACAATACAAACAACATTTGCAGTACAAAGGAACCTACTAGTAAGCCATCAATGTGGATGAATTTTAAAGACATTACATTAAGGGAATAATGGTCATCAAGCATCAAAGGTCATTGGGATACCCTGGATAGGATGGAGCACAGAGAGCTTTCTGAGGTGGAGGAAATGTTATTTATTTTATTTTGGGTATTGGTTACATGGTTGTATGTGCATGTCAAAATCCATTAACTGAGCAAGTTAACTTTGTTCTATGCATATCCTTCTTCAGAGAGAGAGAGAGAGAGAGAGAGAGAGTAGGAGGAAGAGGGGAAGGGAGAAAGATGGGGAGAGGGAAAAGTGGAGGGAGGGAGGAAAAAGGAGTAATAGGAGAGTGAAGGCAGACCATACACTAATATTTGAACATAAATCTGCCAAATTAATTAAAAACAGAGTTAAAAATTCATGATGATAGTACTGGCTGCATCAGAGAATAATATTGTTACGTATTTTTCAAGTTAACTCACCATTCCATTTCCAAGAAAATTAACAATCCAACTGTAAAATCTGTTCTCATCACATGTGGAGAAGAGAGTGGAATGCATAGAAACTGATTTTTTTCAATGCTGGGGTCTTAAAAATCAGATTGCTGACTGAATTTCATGCCAAAATGAGTGATTATTTCAAGGTTTGCGATTGTACACAGCAGGTCCTGTGCCCTCACTTGCAGGTATCCAGTGGGCACCTGAGCTGCTTTCTACATCCCAGCAGGGTGCTGCAAGTTTCCTCAAGAACATGGATTCAAAAGTCCTATTAAGAAGCTTCTGGAAATATTCTCATGTAAAAATTAAAAATTCAGCCTCAGCAGGCTCTTTTCTCTCATCCTTTCTCCTCGTAATGGGGGGTGGGGGAGAAAACCTCAACAGCAAGAACCTTATGTTCTGAGAAAATTTTCATTTTTGAAAGTAAATATCAGTTTTAACTATTTGGAGTTCATATATTGAAGCTTTGCCACTCATCTTCTAACACATAACATTGAAAAATTAAGAACCAATGCTTGAAAAGAACAGGTATATTAGTCATTAATATTTTTTTTGAGACTAGGTCTCGCTATTTGCCCATGGAACCACAGGCTCACATTGCCTGGGGTACCACAGACTCAAGCAATCCCCAATCTCAGCTTCCCACGTATCTGGGATTACAGGCGCGCGCCACCACACCCAGCTATTTTTTGGGACTAGATCTGGCTGTGTTGCCCTGAGTGGGACTCAAACCACTTCATAGCCCCAGCTGCTTCAAAAGCTGGAGCTTACAGGCATGAACCACCATGGTTGGCGTCATTAATAATATTAAGAAGGTAAGTGGCCATCTATTTCTCTAAGTTATTTTTTCCAGTTTAAATTTTCCAACAATGGACATCATCTATTTCTGATGTTAGATCTGAAAACTCAAGCACTTCCTTTATTTTCCTATAAATGTGCTTATTATGTCTTTCAATCTTTCAGAAAGAGGGCAAGAAACTTATTTTGGTAATAATGTTCAGTGAATGTGACATTGCATTGATTTATGTATTTTTGGTCTTGGAGAGAGACTGTATGGATTAAGAGTCCTTTTCCTCCTAGTCTTTCTCCTGGAGAGAGTGCTAAATTCCAGCTGATTCTTTCAGCATCCTAAAGCCACCAGGAAGAAGATCCCACCACCTCTGAGACTATCTCAGGAGCCCCACTGTGTGCCCTGCAAGAACTTATCTGCTCTGCCAGCCCCCTCCTAATCTGCTTTTCCTGTCCATACCACCCATCCTTAGCTGCTGAACCCACTGGAATACTGGACTGCTCTCTCAGTTCCTATATTGGTGTGAACATAACTGACTTGACTGTGTGCTTTGTTCTTTTCATCTTCCTTTGAAAGGAAAGGAACATCTTCTCAGCTGTGTGAGCCCTTTACCTCAATGATAGGTAAAGGATATCCTATTAAAACAGGAGAGAGATACAAATTCAAGCTCTCAGAGTTGTGATCTCTTAGGAGTCAATACATAAGGCTATTGACCAAAATCACAAGTACCAGATACATGAACTTTTCAGCATTATTTATCCACATGCACACGTTTATTGGAGGTGCACCATGCACCAGACACTATCTGAAAACTGAAGCCACACAGAACAATGATAAGAGACATAATGCCAGCTCTTTTGGAACTAATCAACTAGACAAGAAGCCAAACTGAGGGCGAGTTTGCAATTCCAGGTGTAACTTTCATCTTGGGAAGGAGCTACGTATGAGACAAAAGCACACAAGATGAGTCTGACTTAAGGGGTTTGGGGGAATATGTTCAGTGTTTTCTCCTGGTCTTAGTTAATTACTAAATATCTTTACAATTACACGCTATGATCAGAATTGCAGTAGGCAGTGAGATTCCTGGGTTTGAAATGAGATGTCCTAACTTAAAGAAAGAAATGGTAATCCTAATTACATAATTCTACAATGGCAATATATGTCAATAAGACTTCTACTCAGAATTTGCTTATGGCTCTCTCTGCCACTCAAAATGATATATAAGTGTGGTTTTCTCTTTGATCAAGTTCCCTCTGCTCTGCCTTCCTGTTGATAGTTCTCAGCAGTTTCTACCTGTGTTGCTCACTCGATAAAGAAAGAGTTAATACCATGGAGAAGTTGGGCTCATCTTCAAATCTTGTCTTAGCAGGGTGCCACAGTCCTTCTGCTTCAGATTCTACTGGTGCCCATGTGAGTGGGCAGGAGATCAAAATGCAGCCATCCAAAGGGAAAGGTACAGCCCCTGTTCTTTGAGATGGTCCTGTGCTTCTTTGGGTCAAGGTTACTTTCCAACAGTTTAGACCAAGCCCAGTCCTTTCTGGGGCTCACACTATTCACAGCTGCCATGGACATCCTGGGGTGTCTGCTCCAGAGGTCAGGCCACAACATTCGCTTCACACCATTTGATTAAAAAAATCAGAGATGTGTTGCCCTTGGAAATAGGCTGCAGTAAAAATAGATCAAAATATCCAGTGACTCTGGGAAAGCTCAGGTTATTGTCTCTTTATCCAATTTCTTTAAATTTGTAAAGGCAGGAAGAGCTCTAGGTCTCTGAAGAAATTGTACAGCTAAGAGTAGATTTAATAATATAAACTTTTCTCCTGCGCAATAATAGTGACTCACAAAAATCTGAACTCACGAAGCAGTTAGGGTTGTGACATCCTGGGGAAAAGCAAGAAGTTGGAAGTCATATTTATCTTTCCATAATTAGGCTTTGCTCTAGCTGTCACAAGGAACATCGCAGTGTTCCGAGACACCAACAGCATTCAAATTGGAAGTGCTGCTTAAAAGGCAGGCAGCCTCCACTTTCACGCAAGCAGATCAGTTTGGAAAAACATCCCCAAAGAAAGCATGTCAT
Source organism: Uropsilus gracilis (assembly GCA_004024945.1). Classification (NCBI taxonomy): domain Eukaryota; kingdom Metazoa; phylum Chordata; class Mammalia; order Eulipotyphla; family Talpidae; genus Uropsilus; species Uropsilus gracilis. The sequence continues at coordinate 19,593 of PVHY01004168.1, forward strand.
TCAGAGTGTGGTTTAAACTCAGTGGTTTCTCTGGAGTTCCTTCCACTTCTCTGGCATGCCCGTCTTCTTAAAAGAGACACAGGCTGCCCATTAAATATCTCCAAAGACCTTTTGGAAAGAGAGATTAATGTGAGTGGTCATTAAAAGCTGTGTCAGGGCCTCATAAACATGGGCACCATGCAGAGCTCACAGAATCATCCATCAATCAGCAACAACCCTTGAGGGCCTGTTCCAAAGGCACTGGGAGCCATGGAAGGTCCTTGACCAGATGACTGGCATATGGACAAGCTGTCTGTCGTATGGAGATGATGGGTTGATGGTGAGGGCAGCTGGAGGGAGAGCCAGGGAGAAGGCAGACAATGAGGAAAAGCCTTTTGAGACCCTCCCCCAGCTTGGTGACCATGTGATGTGTGTGGCTATTATGAGAGGTGTAGAAAACAGAAGGGACAGGAGGACTGTGCTAAATGAAATACAGGGGACTGAGGAGGTGGTGGTGTGGCTGAAACCCAGACAACAGCGCCTAGAAATGAAGGAGGCAGGGCAGCATGAGCAAAAGAGAGGTTAGTGCACTCAGAGGATAGGGGAGGTGAGAGCGAGCTTTAAGTAACTTCATAGCTAGCACGGAGGCTCTGAGAATGAGTTACAGCCACATGACACAAAGACCACGCTTTGAGCTCCACCCCCGCCCTCTAGTTCACTGAGCTGCTCTCCTCTTTGTAACTGTGGGTTGCAAAACAGCTTTCTGGAGTATGGGCTGCAGGCTCCCAAGTTGACTGTAAGGCAGGTCAGAGGATATCCATAGCACCCTCCCTATAGACATGCCCTAGGCACTCCCAAGGTGGGTGGGGAGAAGCACAGAGTGCTTGAAAAACATCAACTTGTTAAGGAAACAGCTGTCGGCCAAGGTCATGGACAGTATCATGGATCCATAAAGGTACAATTAGCCTAGACGATCACCCTGGCAAGGGACTAGAGAGATGCTGACAGACACACAGGGACATGGGAAGAAAATAAACTAGGGCAGCAAAAAGCATAATTTAACCTTTCACAGTGAAGCTCTTTGCCTTTAAAGTTGGACAGAGCAGATCAAAATGCTGCTCTGGTTTGCTCTGTGTTGCAGCCAGGATCCATTACAGGCTCTGCATCATGTGGCACTATCTTCTCATTATGCCTGTTTTGTCTCTTGTCAAGTCATTGCCTTTGTCTAATGTCACAAATGTTTATTGAATGCTTCCTGTTATATGGTGCTTTGCTAGATATTAAATGGGGGCAGGGTGAGGGCAGAGGCTGGGTGAAGGGAGGGTGACAGAAAGTGTGCAAGGAGGCTTTGTGCTAGGGAGGGAGGTTTGGCTCAAGATTACAGCTTGAGTCCTTGATGTCAGAGTTTGGAAGAAGTGATTCTCAACATCCACCACAGAAATCAAAAGGGTGGTAGAGAAATAAGTGATGGTTGGAGGGCAGGAGGACAAGCTGAACGGACAAGTAGCCCCGAAAATACTATAAAATCAAATAGATGGGCACGTTCTGAAGATCTTTAGGGATTCGTAACACTATTCTCAGATCATGCCGTGTGCATCAAAAGCCCTGAAGCACTTTCATGGTCAAAGGGGAATGGACTGAGAGTTGGACAGTAACCCCAGTTCTTTTCATCAGCTCGTAGGTCACATCAGCAAAGCCTTCAGGGCCTCACTTCCCCATGGTCCAAGTGCAAGGTAAGTTGCAACTGCAAGTCACCCCAGACTGGCCTGCCTATTACTGCTCTAACTGCCACTGGACTCTGCTCTGCCTGGAAACAGTCTTAGTGGCATTCATCCTCTAACCGCCCCCCCCCCCAAGGCACTTTTCATTTCATCTTCACTATAAAGCTTCCACCCCCCCCTCCCCTGACAAGTAAAATACCATATTATTCTTCATCTATGCTAAGTCCTAACTAGGGCAACCCACTCTGAAACTTCCCTCCACTGTCCTTCACAAAGAGAATTATTGTTTGAGCTGTATGCCTACATTGCTTTGCTATGCAAACCTGCCTTACCATTCCCCTGGGGAGAAAGGGAGCTGAGGCGATAAGACAAGGGCTGATTCCCACAGTGGAAGCCAGAGCATGCTGAATCAGAGGCGACCTACCTCTGCAATATGTCATTTTTGAATTGGTTTGCACATATTAAGAGAGAGCGGATATTTCCCAGGTATTTCATCATGTGTCTGGTCAGAGAATCTTAAGGAATAAAATGCATACAGTTCAGAGGTTCCAAGGGCTCCCTGACTCTCCAAAACCTATTTGGTGGGGCTCAATCATTTCTCTGGTCTACCTTGTACAGTACCTCTGGTCTATTGTTATCCTCACCAGCCCATGCAGGCATTGCTCGCTGAGAGGTCAAGGACTGAGACCACATATAAACTACCTCTGTGTTGCTGGGTCCTCACATAGTCTGTGGCACTGAGTAGGTGCCCATAAATAAATATGTAGGCACCCAAAGAACAACCTCATGAATAGACGCAGTAACTGGGCAGTGTTCTGGTTTAATAAGTCACCAGTGGCTCCTTCAGAGACTCAACAACATGTGCTATGGATTGCTCTCTGCCAATGAACTCATCTATTTCACAATTATTTCTAAATAGTGTCTGTTTAAGCAACATGATTTGGGTCTCACAGCTTGGCAGATTGTGGGCCATTAGTTTGTCAGATGCACCCAACCATCCTGTAGACACAGCCATCATCATTTTATAGAGGAGGTAACAGACTATCAGACACTCGGAGTGGGACTTCATCTTGCCTGAGGTTATTTTATAAGCCTGACTTTAAAAATCTAGAATGGTCTCATTGCAAACCTTGTACTCTTCTCTACTGTGAGACAGGTCTCCCCCAGAGACAGCATAGTAGACTAGGCATCTCTACACAGGCTCCTTTCAGTGCATTTTATGGTGATGAGCCAGTGTAGCCAGACAAAGGTCACCAGCACAATGTACATCCAATGTCTCCCAGTCACCTGCTGGGGAACTAACAGAAAATGCTTGCTTGGGGGATTTCAGCATTCTTATTGGTAAATACTGGGCATTAAACTCTGAAATCTCTTTCTAGAATAGACCATGTCCCTCCTAGGCCCTGTGTGTTAGCATAACTTTTTCCTTCATCAGCTTTTCCTCATTGGCTGCATCTCCTGTCACCACCACTTGTAAATGCTGATATGCTTTTCAGTTTCAAAAAGGAAACAACAGTAAAAACTCTGGACTAAGCAGAGTATGAAAATGAACAGAAAAGGATTGCTAACTGAGTTTGACACTGGAGGTGACATTGCTAATTTCTACTTATCTTCTGTCTTTATGAGATGCATAGAATGACAGAATATCTGTCAAGGAGTGGCAGAATTCCCTGTCTTATCACAGATCTGTGCAAATTTAAAAGCTATGCAGAAGGTCAGTGAAAGAGATGAAAGGGAAGGGTAATGTATGCCAGGTAATAATTGGAGCCAAAAGAGAAGTTTCACTATGTTCTATGATGCAAAAGGAGGGAATCAGAAATATGAAATAAATATTCATTTAGAAAACAAGATGCAACCTCTCTCTTTGGCATACAGGAATTTGGTAAATAATAAGTCCACGAATAGCACTAGAAGATACTTATGCAATTCAGCTGATTGAGTACTATTCTCAACCTCACTGGAAGGCTGATACCCTCTCCCATGTGCAAGCACTGCACTGGAGAAGCCAAGGAGGAATGTGGGGTAAGAATCAGTTGCACCCTGTCCTCTGAGAGCTCATAATCCAATAGGTAAAGCATGATTTTAAAAAAAGGTATTACACAGATGATGTCATCTTTCAAAGCCTAGTCCTGGACCTGACCATGAACTGGGTGAGAGTCTGTCTGCAAGTTACTGGTCCTCAGTGATAAATGTTGATCAGTAACTTACCCAGTAGGGTGGCATAGAGATGAGGTCACCTCGGTTTTCAAGAACAGGAAAGATTCAGAATAATTGATCTTCAGAATATTTGGACAAATATCACCTAGGATTTATGGCATGACCAATAAAACTTAGAAATTGTCACCTTTCACTTGACATGCAGATTGTATCTGACTTGGGACAGCTCAAGTGCAAAACACTGAGCATGAGTGATCTATAGAGTTAGAGGCAGTCTCAGGTCACCTTGGGATTAGGTCGTTTTTAATGCAAATTGTTAGTGGTATGCCGGAAACAGTAGCTCCTGAGTGAAGGAATAAATGAATGATTTCTTTCAGGACACAGTACTTCAGAAGCTTACCAGATGATGAACCCAACTGCAGCTTGTGTATCTCCTTGGTTGACTTCTTCCACCAGTGACCCTGGAAGCCCCAGGCTGCCTCAGCACAAGCCTTGCAGAGCCAGAGGGTACGTTTGTTCTGACCTTTGTTCTGACCTTTGCTAATACCACCCAGCTCTTGTCCTCAGTGGCAAGTCTGGTATGTCACAACTGTAAGATGAATGAGCCCCTGATAATTCTAGGATGTGGCCTTCAAAATATTCTTTATGTTCTATGAGTATCAGTTACTGTGTTTGTGAAATGGGAATAATATAGCTGTTGGAAGGAACAACTATTACAAGTTGATGAAGAATTCTGCAATAGAAAGTGCTTGTTATCACTGAGAAGTGCTCAATCTGCCTTCCCGAAACCCCTAGACTACAGGAGCCCCGCTTGGAGAAATCTCATAAGCTTGCATAGACAGCAAGTATTTTGAAGCTTATGTTTCACCATTTAAATCTGTCATCTTGCAAAGTAGCTCATTATTTCAGAAATATGAGCATTTTAAAGGTGCTGTTGCAGTTCTCAATCACAAATTTTCATTGCTTTTATTTAAAAGAAGCTGCCTTGATTTTGGTTTCCAAGTCCATGTCTTTGCATACAGGTTTTCCACAGAAGTATGCATGTGCACACGTGTGTACATTTTAAATGTGATGTCTAGGTGATGTCTCCTTTAATTATCCCCATTTGAATGGCCTTTCCCCTTTAGAGTTCCCATTTGGTTGAACAATAAGTGGGAAAATTCATTTTCTCTTGTACACCTCATTGAAATGAGCTTTAGTGAGAAGTTAACTTAGCTAATTTGTTTGCTTTGCATAATTATTATAATCACCCACTAAGTATAACCAGTGAGTAAGCACTAATATCCTGTAAGAACATCACAGGCACTTTTTATAAACTCTCCGTTTTCATCTAAACAGTTGTATTTCTGTTGCTTTCCCTGCCCAGGAGACAAAGGGGATAGCAAAAGTGAAGTCCACTTTGAACTTAGAGTGCAAATAAACTGAGGTTTCCCTGTAAGAGGGGGGGGCAGTTACATGAGAAAAGGCTGAACTCCGTGTAGGAGACTGTTGCTTCAGGGGCAGCTGCTCGGCTCTGTTAGCCTACAGCTCTTAGCTCCACAGCTTAAGTGTGTAGTCGGGCATGTTACCAATTTCCCTGACTCCTAGTTTTCTCATCTACAAGGGAGGCCACAATGGTTATTCTTTAGATATATTCTGACAGAATACTTAAAGAAGCGACTCATAAGATACTCAATTCTGGTTGACCAGAAACAAGAACACATATCTGGGGGGGGGATTCCAGGGCCAGGCATCTGCCCCCTTCACAAAGGGAACTCCCTGAAGAGTAATAAACCACATGTACCCATCTGGGTCAGACTCTAACCCTCTTGCTTGCAACCCAACAATGACCCGGGAAGAGAGAGTCCTGAGAGCAAGAAAGTCCAGACATTTCCAGCTCTGCTGGGTGCATGGTTTTTTGGTTGTGCTCTGGAGATCACTCCAGTTGCCCTACACAGAAACTTCATTCTGTAAAAGTAAGAAAAGGCAGTCAATGTTTGCCGGATTCAGTGGTAAGAATGGCAAGAAAGAACCTTGCACACTAAAAAATGCAGCAGCTCTAGAGCTCAATACCGTAACACTAGAATAATGCTAAATTCCAGTGTTCATGTTCACTCTTACCACATAGTATCTCAGTTCAAGTAATTCACATCTGTACTTGACAATAAAGCACAGGTTTTTTAATACCCATGAATATTTGCTACGGGCCATTTTCTTCAAAGGTGGACTGTGACCTGGGGTGCATGCACCTTGGCCCAAAAGGCCCCTGCACACTACTTCACCTGCAGAGCTCTGACAGGAGAGCAGGGAACTTGGGAGAACCCAAACTCCCAAACTTGCTGGTGCTGGCTACATAGCAGCTATCAGAGTAAATCCTGCATTTGCAAGACTGGAGTAGAAGGAAGGTGAACATATAAAAAGAAGCAAAGAATGGGAATTCCAGAATGTTCATAGAATGGCACTTGTTTGTCATGTACTTGTTCAGGGTCCTCTCTAGAGTGGCCATCCCAGAGATGTCCAGTACAGTGACTGGGAAAGGGCTTACTCATCACTTTACTCACCTGACACCCAGGAAGCACCTTCTAGGTGCAAGGTGCTGTGCAAGAAGCCAGGGATATACCTGTGAGCAAAACCAAAAGGTGCCTTGCTGCTCATGCATTTATTCATGAGACCGAGATGTCTTATCTACAATCTCTATGCGGGACCCCATTCAAGGCTTGAAGCTGATGCCATGAGAACATGTCTCTGTTCCCAAGCTCCCACAGATTGCATTTCAGTGGGAGAAATGGACAGGAGACTAATTGTGAATTTGAATCTTTTATTACTGTCATGGTGCCCACTATGAAAGACCAGCATGGAGCACCATGAGTGCATTTTACAATGACTGAGCTGAAAAGTCAGGAAAGTTACTGGGAGAAAATGATATTTTAGATGAAATCCAGAAGCTGAATAGGAGCTAGCTGGGCAGAAGACGGGAGAGCAGGAAAACCACAGGAAACTGAAAATGGATAGAATTCATGATACAGAGCAGCCTGGAACTGTCAAAAGCTCCAAGGTCAGTGTGGTTGGGGTGCAGAGAATGAGGGGAGAAGAAACAAGTGGTGAAGCTTGGGGGTAGATTGGGGAGTGGTTGTTCAGCCCACTGAGGCCACAGTAGACTTCAGACCTTGTAAACAGTAAAGGGCATTATAAGGACACTTAAATACTAGGATCTATGCTTTAAAAGGTTGCACTACATCAGCCATAGCAGTTGGACTTGTAGGGGAGGTAGTGGCTATCATAGAACATATGGGGAATTCTTAGAAAAAAGCCAGCTAGGGTCATGGTTGGATAAGATTAGACAGTGGTTGTGAATATGGAGACAAGGGGGCAAGTGAGAATACTGGGAATAGTGCTAAGTACTGGAATTTTTCTGTGTAATATTCTGATTGGCATTAAAAAGAAAATAATGTCAAGACCAAAACACACCCACTTAGCACCCTGAGTATCTGGTGATAAACCATTCCCTGAAGTAAGGAAATGTGGAGAGATCCAGTTAAGGAAATGAGGAGTCTACCTTTTTTGTAAAGGTGGAGGTGTTGATGAGATTTCCACTGGGAGATATCTATCAAGTCACCTGGAGTTTAATGGTGAAGACAAAGTTGATGGTGTAAATTTAGGGATGCTATGGTTGAATCATATTGCCCAAAAGTAGTTCTGATCCCAGTAACTTAGGATGCGACCCTGCTTAGGATAGAGTCTAACAGATGTAATTAACAATTGAAAGCAATCATACTATCCAAGTATGGTCTCCTAGTCCAACAGGATTGTAGCTGAAGAGATGAAGAGAGGAAGATGGAGATACACCCATATAGTGTCCATACCATCGTGGCATGGAGAGCAAGAGCTTCAGCGTGAGGCTTCTTCTGCCAGAGGCTTTGGAGAGAACATAGCCCAGTGAATACCTCATTTCCACCTCTGGGCCTCCAGAACTGTTACAGAATAAATTCCTATTGTTTATTTCTCTTAATGAAATTATGTTGCTTTACCATTGACTTACAAACCCCTATACATTTCAGGGTAGCTATTAACCTCTTCAAAAATGTGTAAGTCTCACCTCACCAGCACCCATATTCTACTGTTCTTTTCTCCACACACTGCCACCCACACCAGATGGGAGCTGAGGGGACCATGCTCAGTGGAAGTTAGTCACAAAGTGGCTATCATGGAATGGGCCATGATATCATGGAATGGGCCACATCTAATATATTTCTGATGACTGAGCCACCTCATTTGTAGGACTTTGTTACCGCAATCCAAGAAACATTGGAGACAGGGCAACATTGGAAAGTGATGGTTGCTGAAACAAAAGTCGTGGCTAGATTGCCCACAGAGACAGTGGCAAGAAGATTCACCTCCAAAAGAAGTTCAGGATTTAACATTTAAGTAAGAAAGAGAAAGATGACAGAGGGGGAACCTGTCATGGATTTTCAAAAGATGTTCATGATATTTGCCAAATGAAGTGACATGGAGCTTCACTAGGAGTGTGAGACCAAAGGTCTCCAAACCTCTGAACTCCACAGACCACAGAGAGAGGGAAAGGAGCAGCCACATCCACCCACCCACCTAGACCACAGCCAGAAGCTGAACCGGAAGTCACAGAGGACAAGCCTTCCTCCTCAAGACCTTCAAAAGACCTTGCTTGTAGCAAAAACAAAGCATATGTATCACAGTTTAATACCTAAAGATAATTTAAGGATTACAATTCTTATTTTATTAGTCCCACAATATATGAAGTATTTTTGCTAGTCAAAATATTGAAACTATCAGCACTATGATAGCTAGGGTTTATCAACTCTGCCTCAAAGTAACATTGCCTGCAATGTTTCCTGAAAAAATACCAATGCCTGGGACACACTTTTGGATAATTTGGACTTTTTTGCGTCAATACAGCTCAGATATCACCCTCATGATTTAACTGAAATTACCTTCTACAGGTCTCACTACCAAACATATCATATTGGGGTTAGCAATTCAGGTTGGAGGGAACACCAACACTCAGGCAGTAACCAGTGCATACAGGTCAGTTGGGGAGTGAGTCAGAACACAGCCAGCCCAGCAGTTCTGGGGGGAGGCCTGCCACTCTGCATTTTTAACAAACTCCCAGATGAGGTCAAGGCGACTAGTGCAAGGACCATTGACTATGTCCAGTATCAAAGGTCATTACCCAGCAGGCACTGTTAGCAGATTCAGAACTTTCCTCCATTGTCTTTTATAAAGAAAAGTGCCATATCTACATCAAACTAAAAAGCTTCTCTACAGCAAAAGAGACAACAGAAAAAACTGAAAGATGCCCAACCGAATGGAAAAAAATTTTTGCCCCACACTTGAGTGACAAGGGTTTAATAATGAAGATCCACAAGGAACTCACACAACTAAACAAAAGCAAAACAAAAAGCCCAATCAAAAAATGAGGAGAAGAACTAATAAGACACTGAGTCCATACTAGGACCTCAGGCAGTCCTTTGGCAGATATTACAACTCCTGTGCATTCAGTGCTTCTTAACCTCAGCAAGAAAGAAACAATGACAAGAGATATAAATGTGTTAAGTCCATCAGGATCCCGAAGCCAGGTGAGCATCTGGAACTCAGTGAGGGGCCTCCTACAAAAAACTTCATCTCCCTCAACCTCCTTTGCCATTTTTGCAAGTAGGGTGGTGAGCCCTGCCTTACAGTGTTGATGGAAGAGTATCTAGACTAGTACTTATTCTTTGGGTCATCATGATTACTATCTTGCATTAACCTGAAACTCCTGAGGATACTGCCGGTAGCTAATGTTCTTCTAAATATCCACAAAATACACCAGTGAACTAATTTACTAGATCTTGTTGATGCATTGACATATTTATGGAATCTGTATCACCTCGTTGAAAATTTCATTAATTCTTTGAACAAATCATTTCATGTACTATCAAGTGCAAAATCCTTATAGGAAGGGAATTCCCATAAGAAAAATGACTACAGGGAACTCCCAATGTTTGACACTTTCAAGCATAGTGATTCTTTCCTTTCTTGTTTACATGTATCTTAGAGGGCACAGTCTATATTGTTTGAAAGTGCTGTCCCTAGGATACAAACTGCGGGCTGTGGGGAGAGGTGGATTCAAATCAGCTAGTTATCATTTGCTGTATGTAGTTGTAGGTCATGACACAATCCCACCATGCTTAGGTCTTAGCTCTTGGACAGAACAATTTGGGTGTCTAAACTTAGCCCTATGCATAGTGAGTTCCTGTGAAAACTTGAACCTATTATATTCCTGCAGGCAATCACCTGTAAATTCATTGAATTGTTGTGGTTCCACACCCCTCCCTATTTCCTGCATGTCCCCCTCAGGTCTAGGCAGCTGATCACTCATGACAGCAGAGACCATGCACCTCACAGCAAACTGGAAGATGCATCCAGAAGGTGGAGAAAGAGACAGGTGCTACCCTGGCACCTCACCAAGATGCTTTGTGCAGCCATGACTGTGTTGCTCACCTCTCTACAATGTAAATGATGAGGGAACATGAAAGGGCCAAATGTACGCCTTTTCACTGATGGATTCCACTGTCTCTGTGTGGTTTCTTCCTTGTGGGCCATAAGTGCTTTTCCAAACCTCTATTCCCTACACACCTTCTTCAGTACTACTTCCAAGAGCTGGGAGTTAGCCTGTCTTTTTAGTTTTAGTTTGTCTATAAGAATCATGCAGGACACACTAGGCATAGATGAGGGATTTTTTTTTCCCCAGAGCAACTATTGATCAGTTTATTTGGCACAAAATGTGGGCGTTATAAAAAGACTACATGAGAAATAATTGTATCTAGGGGGTATAGAACATGTTTTCAATTTAGCCATGACCTGACACAGAAATTGGCCTGTTTTATCATTATAATAACCAACAAGCTTGGCTTCTTACTGAAACTAGATTTCAAATCCAGACATATGGTCCTACATTTTTAAAAGTTTTACTCTCACAAGTTGAAAAAAAGAATCTTAGGATATGCATTAAAAGAAAATATGTAACCCTTGAAATTATTCATGGGCAAACCCATTGTAGCTGAGATGCTGGATACTGGTAGGGAGGACAAGGTGGTGTAGTGTGCAGGGAAGGAGGGGATTCTCTAGAGAGAGAAACTACATGATAGATTTTCCCTCCCATTATTATCATAATGCTCAAGTTTGGGTCCTAAAATGCTTTAATTCCCAATCATAGAATAAAAGTGCTGTGTTAGCTTTTACTCTTCTATGTAATTGCGTCTGCTGCCATCTGGGCTTCTGAAGTCAAAGCAGGAACATTATAAGATGGAGAGCAGATTTAACCCAAGGAGTGTATATATGAGACATTCAGAATTCAGTGAGCATGACATTTTAAAATGGTTATTTCTAAGGAAACCAAACAGTCTCAGGATAAAGAGGCTTCGATTTGAGTTCCAAGCCTCACTCATAACCTGGGGTAAGACATTAACTTCGTCAAAACAGATAGACACTTCTTAAGACAATGAATACATATCTAAAATTGAAAGCTAGAAATATGCTGAATAGAAACCATAAAAGTTATCATTAATGTCAGAGGCAATGTAGAGCATTCACTATTTCCACACTTATCTTTAAGCAAGTACAAACCAATGCAATTAGGGGGAAAAAAGACAGCAATAAAGGTTAAGATTGAAATCAAGAAATGTTTTCATTATTTTGTAGAGTACAGTTGTTATTTTACAAAACTACGACAGTCCAGATAAAACCTACCAAACACAAAAAGACATTTGAGTCAATTTATAAAGTGTTAGATTATTAAAGTTTTTTCTTATGTATAGAATATAATCTGAAAATATAAAGAAAAAAAGATAAAATTTATAATGCCATGCCCAAAATAAAATCACTGAAAATTAACTTGAGAAATTCACAGGATTCGTAAGAAACAAAACAGAGAACTCCTGAAAGATATAAATTAAGATTTAATTGCATGCCATATTCTAATGTAAGACTCAATATTGAAAAAATTTATGAATACCCCCTCAGCAGTTAATATATATCTTTAACCTGGTCCAAATTAAAATACTAATGGAAATTTTTCAAAAAATTGACCAATGATGCAAAAGATTCACTGAACAAATAGCTATAAAATGTTAACAAAGAAAATTCTAAGAAAGTATGCTAATAAATGTAAGGAGCTGGGAATGGGAAAGTGAGGAAGGATGAATAAGAGAAACTGAATTTAGTTTAAAGAGGCCAGGATTGAATGTAAGCATGAAATGTTTAGCTAGACTATTAGGTTGTAGAATGTTTTTTATAGTAAAAAAGAGTAGTCTATAATGTGTCAAACAAAGGAAGGAAGAAGTAGCTTTGGAAAAATTACATTAGGCAAAATATTAGTTTTTGTTGAATACATGGGGGTAGGGGATTTATTTATTAACTTGCCATCTTTTAGGGAATGTTTTTAAGGGTTAATATTGGAGGAATGGTGATATTACTAGGGAAGGACTATGCTAATTTTGTCTTTAGTTTGCTGAAGTTAGATAAGGTAGTGAATGAAGTTTTTTTCATTTGCAGTATTAGTTTTGGCCAGTTAAAGCCCCATAACATATTGAAATATATTATGAAGTTATCAAATTATGAATATATTGTGATTAAAATAGTTTGGTGTTATTTTACACATTGGACTTCATTTCTAAGGAACTGCACTGGGGTAACTGGTTATTGTTTTGGGGAAAGAAATAATAGTCTCTAACTCCATGCTGTCCATTAATAAGCACAGTTTCTAGAAGTAAAGAAAAACAAAATATTTCAAGTAGGGTGAAACCACTTAGACATTATAAGAAAATATTGATATATACAATATATTAGAATCTCTAAATTCTCTATGGCAAAAAATATACAGATGAGTCAAATTAACTGAACAAATTCATGTACAACAACAAAGGAGAAAACTCCTTCAATATATGAAATGTTTAACACAGAATCCATAGCATTTAATGAAGATGGTGAGCAATGCAATAGGAAAACATGCAAATTATTGTTAAGAGTCCAGTGCAGGAAGGAAGAAGAAAGTAGACGAAAGAGATTGAGTACAATCAGCTCATTGCAGAGACTTGGAGAGCATGACCAAGCCCATCTTTAATAAGTTGGGATCATTATAACTTGGCAATGAACAATCACAATGAGGCAATAAGGAAAGATTCACCCAGGGTCCCGGGACAATGGCAGGAGGAAAGGGACCTGCAAGAGTAAAGTGCCTTTTAACATTTCTTTTTTTGGTCTGCTGGCTCACGTTGCCCAAGGTACCAGGGACTCAAGCAATCCCTAGCCTCAGCTCCCCGGGTAACTGGGATTACAGGCATGTGCCACCACGCCCAGCTATTTTTTTTTTTTTTGGAACTAGGTCTCACTATGTTGCCCCGAGTGGGACTCGAACCTCAATCCCCGGTTCCAGCTGCGGCTTCCTAGGCTGCCGTTTGCAGGCATGCGCCACCATGCCTGGCCCAGACTTTCAAAGGTCTGTCTCTAGGGTTAGGTATTCCTAAGAGGCTGGGGTGGGGGAGGGAGGGGGTAAGATGTTGTAGCAGTTAAGAATTTGCTAGTATCCATCTTCAGGTATTCCAGGAGGTAGTTAGAAAGACAAAGGTGTTCTTTTGCCTTGGGTGTCTCTTAATCTGTGTCCACACTCCACAAATTATATAGAAAGGGAAATGGACAAAAATTCTTTTTCATGTACATATTATTATATTTTATATCACTTCTGACAAAGCTATACAGACCTTTACATTTACAGTCCCTGTATTTGCACATGTTCCATCTAAAATAAATTATAGAGCATTTTAGCAATATATGTAAATTTTAAAGACTTTTCCAGTTTCTTTGTCTCAGAAATTTCACTCTTTAGAATTATAAATATCTCAAAAGATATTCACTGGTAATTTTAAGATAAAAATATCTCTAAGCAATCTAAATGTCTATTAATTATATGCTGATTAAACTGTATTAGATGTATAATAGAAGAGTAATAAAGAATGGAAAATATACATATGTGCAAAAATGAGAAAATCACCAAGATGTATTAAGTGAAAATTAAAGGTGAGAGAGAGCGATTGTATGACTTCTCAATATGTGAACTACATAAAGGAAGATGGTCTATGTGTTCAGATGTATTCCTAAAATATGGAAACTACAGAAGACACTGTTACCCTCAGTCACCTTTGGGTAAGGCAGCTCACATTATCATGTTTTAATTCATACCATTCTGTGTCCATAGTGTGTTATTTCCTTTTAAACAAAGCAAAGCAGGTGAAACCCTAAAATTTGAGCTCACTTTGTTTTTTCTATGTTTTTCTTATGGAACAGCTTCTTTGCATTGTTTTCAGATATTAAAGAGCAATGTTAAATTATTTGTCAAAAACTTACAGAAAAATAAAAACAAAATAAGTCCTAAAGAATTAAAACCCAATGATCATCCTCTTATCACTTAGAGAGGGTTCCTCAGAAGAGGTCAGAGCACAGTTTTCCATAATTTTCTAAGTGGATATATCTGTATTATTAATAAGTTTAATGGGTTTTCTACATTTAATTTATCATACCCATATATCTATTTCAAATATGGATTCACTTTATCACTTTCAATGAATAAGAAGGACTACACTATAATAACTTTCATAATTTTTAATTTAATTATAGGACCATTGTATTAGTCAGGGTTTGCCAGCAAAACAGAACCAGCAAGTTAACATTTCCCTTAAATATATATACAACCATCATCTATATATTTTGAAATGTGGAAATCTTACCAGGTTATTGTCCATGTTTGGTATCCTCACCACAATGTTTACCTAAAGTACATATCCTCTTTTAAGGTCCAAATTTTTCATGCCATTGTTTTCTATCATCATTTTCCCTATTGCTTCTGTTCTCCCTGTTTATACATACAGGATCCTGCTTTATATAAATTTAGTCTATTCACTTTCATTTGTGTCTTTTTCTTCTGTTTCCTGGAGAATTTCTCATATTTGCTCTTCTAATTCACCAATTTGATTCGATCCAGTGTCGAATTTGCTACTCATTTGGCCTCACTGAATTTTCCGACAAGCATAATTTTCATTTCCATGCAATCCTCCAGGGTCTTGAAGACATTCCCCAAAAGATGTCATGGTTGCAAGCTTACATTTTGATTTCCTTGAGAAAACATAGTTTCTATTTCTTATAGTAAATATATTTCAGTTGAAGGCTGTTGCACTGGTTTTGAAAGGTGACCTGTTTTTCATTTTGTCTTGTTTTTAAACCTGTGTTTGCAGTATTTGTGGACAAGTTTTATGCCTACCACACTGTTTTCTCTTTTTTAGAAAAATAGAGTATATCTAATATCAGTTTTTTAGCTAAACAGGAAGTGAACTGATTCTGTTAAGCAATTTGTGTCACTGTTCTACAATAAATGAAGGAGTAAAACTGTATATGAATAATCTGCTACAGTTTGAATAGCTTCAGCAAAGGGCTGCTAACAGATCCTGGCCCAAAGGAACTCTGACTTCCTGTAAAGTGTCGGTTCTCCATGTCCGTGGAAGGCTGACCCAGGCACAGACCCCACCCAGCAGGTTTAAACATCAACACCTGAGGCAAAATCAGAAGCTACCCCATGGCACTAATGTTTGCAGGGGAGGAAACCCCCCCTCCTTCTAGGGTCTCTAAGTGGCTTAATAATATTGACATAGATTAACAGGAAAGAAATAATTCCCTATGTAGGAAGACCCCATAGAAATGACTAAAGAATATTGTTGTTCTATCCCTTTTAGGCAAAGAAAAATTGAGAAAAAAAATGGTGGGGTTTGTATGTTAGTAAAGACATAATAAAGTCTGTTTAATAGGTGTTTGGATCCTATATCCCATTTCCCTAGCCGTAAGGATTGCGTCTACATTTCCACTACAAGGAAGGTACTTTTTCACATGGGAGTTTATCTCCTCCTTGCCAGAACATAGGAGCATCAGTCACATTGATATTTTTGTCCTGGCTATCACATGAGCAACATTAGTTCAAAATAGCCAATAAACCAACGTGGTCTATACTAGGGGACCAGTAGTGGGGCAGTCTATTACGACTCCATCATGATATATCATGACATATGGTCTAGTGTTAGCAGGTATGAGAAGTGGCAGTGCTTCCAACTCTTGCTCATTCCCTCTGCCTGATTCGAGGCATGCTTGTGCTCTCAGAGGGGACCGCATACTCATTCTCTAGGCTTTAGCCTGGTGCCATGTTGATTTCAGTTTTAAATTACTGCCTGGAATTGACACTTCTCCTGTGTTTCCATTGCTAGTGAGAGATTTTTCATAATTTGTATTTTCGATTGGTTACTTCAATAGGGGAGGGGGTTATGCCAGCATGTCATGAACATGAATGATTCCTCTTCATGAGTTCTCAATTTTCTCTTCTCTTTCATTTCATTACCATCAGAAATAGAACAGTTATAATTATCTTAATTCCCTCCCTCCATCCTTCATTTGTTGGCATTCTCTTGAAAATCTCTTGTCTTAGTGGAAGGATTGTCATTTTTTGCCTTCATTGAAAATACCCTGGGATTTTTCACAAATAATTTATTGAACTGTATTTAAAATAAAATAAGTTTAATTTAATTTATTTCTCACTATTTTGAGATACCTAAATTTTCTCTTAGTGCAAACTTATATTTAGTATTTTGGTATCTTTTAGTAATTGCATCTACATTAGATGAAATGTGGAAGAAGCTAATATTTATTATGTTGTAAATTACTATGCAGTATGCAATTTTGATTAGCAAAGTGCACCATACTATTGTTATGGATTAAAAAGAAGGAAAATATATGGTATTACCCAAGAGAAATTAGATGAGAATTTTAGTACACAAAAATAATGGGAAAAAATGGCTTGATTGTCATATATGTTAAACTGCAAAAAGAATTATTGCTAACATCTCTCTACCAGCTGGCTCTTGAGAATACCTGAATGGTCCTTTTCCCCCAGAATGTGCAATTTATAGTTGACTAACCAGTACCATTATTTCCATTAGCTGCACTGAATGTATATTTACATATATTTTACATGTATTTGGGCATGAAGGCAAATCTATACATAAAGGAGTATAATGTTCCTAAGCATGAATTAATATGAGCTGGGATTGATGAGTTAGAAGTGGGGTTAGGGATATTGCTCTGAGTTTAGCAGGACGGTAACCAAATTATAGGATAATTATTCCTCTCCAATGGCTCTCACCATGACAACTCAGTTCTGAAATTCAACTATTATTCAACTCAAATTATCATCAAAGTTTAAAGCTTGAATTTTATTGACCTCCTTCTGATGTCTATGACATCTAATCATCTGGGTATATGAAACCAGATTGTTAACAGCATGAGCAGCTTGAAAGATTCTCTACTGTACACACCTGGGCAGTTCCTTTGTTAAGCCCAAGTGATAATTCAGCCTCTTGGCTCTGTAATACAAGCAGGGCCACCCAGGGGCAGAAATTGGACATAGCAATCCCATGTCCTCATATCAAGTTGCAGATCTTTCACAGCCCAAACATCCCAGCTTGCTGTATAGTCAAATACAGGTTATCTTATGACTTATATTGTCATGCCCTGCTCAACTTTAACCAAAAAAGATCAAAAGCAAGAACAAAAAATATACAGAAAGATTTTGTGGAATTTAGTACCAATAACTCTGATAAATCCTCCCCCACACATCATTTGAAACTATTGTCTGATATTGACCTACTTCTAGAATTAAAAGAAAGGAACCATTATTTTCAAATGTTAAGTCCACAAAAGGCACTGGTTCTCATCCTCATTTCTGGTCAGTGGAGTTTGATGGTATATGAGTTCTCTAGCACTGTTCTCACAAAACACTGCAAGTAGGTAACTTACAGGAACATTTCATTTTCTCACTGTTCTGGAGGCTAGAATTCAAGATAAAGATTTCAACAGGTTTGGTTTATTCCTGAAGCCTCTCTCTGTGCTCAGATAGCCTTCTTCTTGCTGGTGCTCTTATGGGTGCCCCTCCCTGAGTCTTTGTTTTTGCGTATCCTATTGCCTCTTCTTGTAAAGATAACAGCCATGTTGGATCAGGCCAACATGAACATGTAATTAATTGTGCTTAATTAAGCACTTACTTCTATGTGCTTAATTGACTCTTCAAAGGCCCCATTTCCAAATACCATCATATTCTGAGGTGGTTAGGACTTGAACATATGAGGGATGCTATTCAAAGTCCATCGCACCTAATGATGAAATAAAATATAACTTTAAGATCTTATTTTTCCCTCTGGTAATGACCATTACAAGTAAATGCTACTGAGCATATAAAAATACATTTAAGATACCTACCTTTAATGAATTCACAGACTCATTGGTAAAAGCCACGTGAAAAATTAATAATGAAAGAGCACCCAAATGAATAGCGGGGCCTATAAACTTTACTCAGATTCTCCCTGGGGGAAGAAAACACTGTCTCTACCCACAGGGAACTATTTAGAAAGGAATTGCCATAACTTCCTTCGGGCCCAATAATTTTCTAAAATGAATCATAGAACTCTGAAAACCTCCCTCCCTTCCTCATTCTGCTCTGTATTAACCTAGGTTGGACCCTGTGACAGCACAGGTGGCTGGATATCTCAGTCCATCCTATGGGGAACCCAGTCTATGAGCAGCTGCCTAATTGACAGTGCCTCAATCACTGCTTGACCTTGCAACTCACTGGAGTAGAGAGGACCTAGTCTGGTGACTTCAGGAGAAACTGAGCTGCAGAAAGTTCTATAATCATGGAGAAGATGCCTTAAAGCTCATTTTACAACCTTCTCGTGTTACAGGTAAAGAGTATGAAAACTCCAGAGGAGAATGGCCTTAAGTCACCAACATTTTTGTAGCCTAATTCAAACATAGGTGTTGACTTACTCTTCACTTTTTCCAGGTTAGAGCCTGGCAAGGAGGCTCACTAAAGTCTCCTGCAGGTCAGTTCCAATGAACAGTCATCAGTCTCTTGTTCTCAAGCTGTTGGTCTATGGGGGCAACAGGACAGGGATGACTCTTGACAGTCAAGCCCAATGTCTCATTCTGGTCATCAGACCTCCTATGAGTCAGGGGTGGACAGCCAACCCAACTGGGAGCCACAGGTGGGAACACAGTAAAGCAACACACATAGCATTCGGCTGTAGGGTTTTAGGTAGTGAAGACTGTATTCTGACTATGCACACACACACAAAGTGAATCTGTGATTCCTAAATGTTCTGTTAACTATGAAATTCCTTTCAGATACTGCTGCTGTATGAGTTTTTGATAAGGTGTAGCAATGGAAAGTGGCAGTAGCATACTACTCAGCCTCCCCGCCTGGGAGGGACAAGCCTTTCTCTTCAGACATCTGAAAGACTGGTGCATCCAGTTGGAGGAGGTATCTTCTAATGCTGCAAAGAGATGACCGAGCAACTTGTGAGAGTGTCTGTGCTAATCACATTGATGGGGAAACTGAGGCAAGCAGCTCTGCTGTATCTCCCACCTCAGCATACCTGTTTTCTTACTGACTTAAGGACACAGTCAAAACAGTTTGTAGGGTTTCCAGCTGTAACATACTCAGCTTACCTTCCAGCATTATCTTAGCCACCTTCACCCGCACCTGCCCAAATGAAGGATGGTTCTGGAAATCAGCAGAACATCTGACTTCCCTGGACATTTGTCCATGCTGACACAACTGCCCCCCTTGACCACCATATCCTTCAAAGACCAGATTTTCAATTTCCTCATTCACCTTGACAGTCCCCCCTGGCCCTTCTCCAACATGCTCAGATGGCCCCCTGGCAGTTTGGTTTTAGGAGGCAGCCTTCCCCTCCACCCTGACAATATAGCTCCTTGCTTATGCCAGATAGATTGCTTCTCTTACTGCATCAAAGTTCTTTTTCCAGGACACTTAGAGTTCCCAAGAACAGAGAACACATTTTCCTTTTCTCTGTGTAACCCAGTCCCCCACACAGGTACGAGAGCAGTAGAAAGCAGTGTTGCCTGATGGCAGAGGGCAGTGGATGTGTGCTGGTGCTGCGCACACTTCTCCCCAGCCTGCATCAGCCCGTGGACACGACCTTGGGGTCCCTCTGCGTGCACAGGACCACCTGTGCCAGCAGAGGCCCTGCATTATGTCCACCCGTTTCCCAGGAGTATTAACAAGGGAGGAGATGGTGCATCATCACCACCCCATTTGGAGAACAAGCAAGCTCTCCTTGAGGATTCCAGGGCCTGGGATCCTGTGACCTCCCGCAGACCTTTTACTTGCCTGACTTTCTCAGCCAAGCTCCATCCTAACACTAGCAGAGAAAGCTACCTTTGACTCAACCTCCTTCCTTCTCTACACATAGACTCAGGCTTCTGGGCTGGTGCCCCTTCCTGACTGAGGGGGTCCCTGCCTTCAGCGGTATCTGGTGCCCTCTCACCTCTTACATCTCTGCAGGCTCCTTCCCCTACCTGGCTCTCCCTTGGATGCAGGAGACTTCCCTTCCTCCTTAAGGCTCTGAATTTGTTTCTTTTCAATTTGTCTCCTGCTTCCCTCACCTAGTTAGAAGTCAAAAGTTCACTATTGGGTTCTTTGTGAGAATAAATAAGGAGGTGCATTTAAACTTTGTAAATATCCAAGTGAGATGCCCCTCACATACATTGCCTAAAAACTATTTCTAGAATCTGTCTTCATCTTTTCTAAGGCTGAAGTAAAAGTGTTGCTGGTCTGGGACCTGAATGGGGTGGAGCCATTCTACCTACCTCACTTGGACCCCAGTACCCACAGACTTCACCAGTCTTTTCTACATTTCTCTTGCACACATTTGGCAAATTCAAAGAGTCCCAGAATTACTGCCCTGAAAGCTCCCTCATTTTAAGTAGGAGATTAAGAGATTTTGTGGTTTTGAAACACTTTAATGGAAGGAATCTTGAGTGAGATTATTTAAATCAGCAGAAAACTGCCTTGACTTCCATTTCTACCAGCTTTGGGCTTGTCAAGGAAGAAGTGACAGGGGCCATCATCCCCTCAGAGGTGATTGACAACTGTTACCGTATCTAAGGACAGCCAGGCTCTGCAGGCAGACAGTCGGGGGTGCCCGACCTCATTGATTTTGTAAACGGTCACTCCCACCCACATCACTGTTCTCCCTCCTAGGAGCAGTGACCCAGGAGGGAAGGCAGGTTCACATCACGTTTCAATAAGCACTACCTGCATCCATATAAGCATATGATTCATCTAAGACTCAACAGCCCACTGAACTGGCATCCTTTTAGCTTCTCTGCAGTCAATGCCTCTCAAAAAACAGTGCTACTATTGAACTAGAAAATTGGAGCTTTTAGCTGGACTCCCTGGAGGTGCATATGTAAAACAGAATAATAAATGATTGTCATCTCAGTTTGGAGCACAGAATTAATCATGGCAAAAGAGAGAGGCCAGTGTCCTGTGGGCAGGGCCACTCCAGGTCACTAGCCACCATCACTGGTAAGCAATGAGGTCAGCACCAGAAGAGACAGTCTCCTTTGTTACCTGCACTATCTGCATGGAGTGGCTGCTACTGCATACAATCTTTGGAGAACACACCAACAGGAAAATTATTTCTCCATGCAGGTTTTTTCTTCTGAAAAATTCAAAGACCAGCCTCGGGCAGTGGAAACACAGTCAGGCCAGGAACATGATGAACACACTTGTCGCTCCTTGCAGGCAGGGAGCTGGGCGAGAAAGGCACCCCACAGCCCTGAGGGAGGCTTGATGGGCCAAGCAGAGGCTGTGAGAGTTCCCAGAGGCCTCCTTCGACCAGATCAATCAGGTCACTGAAAGAGCATCAGTCCAGTTCTTTTGGATGGAGAAAATGCAATAAATAGCCACTGGCAATAGGAAGGGGGTACATTTTGAGAACAGGTTGCAGTGTGTCTCTGGGCATTCAGCTTAAGGGCCTGGGGCTTCTGGTGTAAAAGCCGAGTAGAGTGGCAGGAGGAAAGTTCTCCCAGAGTGTGCTGGGAAAAAGATGCGAGATGCATGTTCTAGCCACAGGTCTTTACACTTCTACTGCCTCACTCCCTTGTTCTGCCTCTCCTGGCGATCCCTCTCCCGAGACCCTGTGGCTTCTCACTGACCATGTGCCCATCCCAGCCCTACCTTCTTCTCTGCGTACTAATCGTCTATCTCAACCAGATTCTGACACCTCTGCCACTCTTCCAAGTCTGTCAGCCTCCACGCCTTGTCCTGAAGAACAGCAATCATGTCGGGCAGAAGCTAGGGAGCAGGAGTCTTCAAAAATAATGCTAACTCCCAGAGGAGACAAGTCTCCCACCTCCCCTCCTTAAATCTACAAATGCTGCTCAAGTTGACTGAAGGAAAGAGCAGCATGCAAGGATGGTGGAGGCGCCAACCTGGTCTTGCACACCCACTTTTGAGGGAAGAGGGTCTCTGAGCAGAGGGCCCCTGGCCCACGAACAGACTTCCTCTGATACTTCCCCTACTCAGGGAAATGGCTTCCAAACTCATCAATTGTTTGTGGTGATATAGTTTCAGGCCTGGCAGGTAGCAGTTGGAGAATTATCCTTGCAGACATGTGTAAAAGCAAATGCGCTCATAGTCTCCGTGTTTTGGACGACACTTGAGGGGAATATCCAGCTTCGATTCTACAAGCTCTGTCTTCTAGGGGAATTCTTGGTGCCCCACTTTGTCACTGATTTCTCTTGGATAAAATGGGAATTTCAGACTAGAGACATACTGATTAAGATCTTATCAATAGCAATATAAATAATGATAAAATTGGGGTACCAGAAGAAAAAGCTGGTTGAAAAGGAAGAGATCAAAGCAGAACATTTAGAGGACCATGTTTGTAAAATGCCTCCAGCACAAAAAGCACCAGAGAAAATACAATGTCAACCTCAGGGAACTGCAACATTACCAATGTCGTCTCTCTGCCAGTCTGTTATTGAAGTTTGATGGCTTGCTTACAGGCAACAGCATGTAAAGTATTTACTGATTTCAACTCCTGAGAACTAAATAGAATTGTTAGATAATGCAAACATAATTCTTGATATACAAACATATGTTCATTTACCAGTACTCCCAAACTCATTAAGATAGAATCTACCCGCTTATATCAGCATCTTCAAGAATCAAACTCTGCTCTTCACGCACAGATAAATTGTCTTCTCATCCTGGTGTTTATCAATATTTAGGCTTCAGCCATATTTGTATATTCATAAAGTAAATAAAGAATGATAACTGAAAAGTGTATTCTGAAAACAGTGCAATTCTCAAAAACTACTCAAAGTTCAAACATCATTCTTTACTGAGTTCTGTTCAATATCCAGAAGTGTCACGCCAGGGAGGCTAATTTTGGAAAGTTTTTACTGGAGGGGAAACAGAGCTGGTCTGAAATGTTCTTTCCACGGGTATGTTCATGGCTGCCAGCATGACAGCAACATGTCGGAGCTTAGGAGGAGCAACAAGAGAGAAGACATGAGAACAAGCATACCTGAGGGTTTCCTCACCCCCCGCATGATGTTGCTGGTGGCTGTACTCTCCAGGGAAACAAGGAGACAGACCTCTCAGCTAGGCACTGAGAGGGACACACAATGCCAGGGCCCTTTCTAAACATAGCTGCCTGTCTCCAGGAGTGCTCCCTAGGGTGGAGGGTGCTCTTCTTTTATTCAGAGTCCTATGCTGTATGCACAAAAATCCACACCTCCCAGAGGTGCTGTGATCTGCCTGCTGATGCCTCCAGCTGGAACATTCACTCCCGGATGGGAAGAAAGATGCTGAGAACCCCTGTGAGATCTGGAAAACCACTGTAAAAAAATGCCAACCACACATATTCATTTAGTATTATCTAAAAAGCTGCTCTGAGCTGTAGAAAGACAGAGAATCCGGGAGCACCCACTGCCCATGGGATACAGAAACCAGAACTTTCATAATCAAAGAGAATTTCTGGGTGTGTTAGCATGTGGGCTGAGCAGCAACCTCTGTCTAAGCAGACCACACCTTCACAAGAAAAACATAGATGACAGTCACCACTTGCTAAGCATCCACCAACTTAGTTCCTTTCAGAGAGTATCACAATACCACACACAGCATATTGTACTTCTTTAGAGGTTTAGGGGATTTGAGGCAGGTAAGAGGCGTGTTGATAGGACTTCAGGCAAGATGATAGAAAAACCTCAAAGAGGCTGCTTACTTTCTAGCTAAACATCTAGATAAGCTTTGAAATGTTCTGCCAGCACTTTGCAGCTCAGAGGCTTTGTCATCAGACTCCCCACCAAGAAGGCTCAGATACCGTGATGAATTGTCCTGCCGTCAATGCCACTAGGTGTGTCTTTTCTGCCTTTGAACCATCCCACTCTTGTTGACAATTGTAGGGCAAGCATCAGGTATCAGGCCCATCCATCTGCAGAGGTTCTTTATTGATTCTAGCAGTTACATACCAGGCATTACAGGGAAGGGCCAAGCCAGGGTGGTCAGGAAGCAGGTGAGACCCCAGGTTCCCAGGAATCTTCATGCTCTTGCTCACTCGTTCACTCTCCCCTTCTCCCACCCCCCAAGCCCAGGTGTGCACACTTACACATGCGCATACCCACAGTCCACACAATCATAGGGAAGACACAACACCTCTGACTAATGGAGGAAAAAGCCTAACAACTCATTTACCCTACAGGCACCCACACTGAGCTCCCTGCCCACTAATGGGAGATTTCCCTACTCCACTCACCCCATGTGATTTTGTTCTCAAAACCACCTGCTATTACTGAAAGAGGAGGGACTGCGAAGATTACTTATGGTCAGCATCCTTCCAAGGACACAGAATAGCTGTTGATGATGTGTTTGCTGCTTTCACTCAGCACCACTGCCTCATTTGCAGATCTGTGGGATGAACTCTCAAGTGATAAGCATTGTTTTCTCTATTTGTGTTTGCAGCATAAAGATAGCCTGCAGGACAGGACTGAGTGGAGATGCCCCTCTCCCCCATGCATACCCAGCTAAATGTCACATCCTAAAGAATTTGTACTTCTCTGCCTTGGACCCAATCTTCCTTTCCTCCAGCTCTGTGACTCAGTTCCCCTACTCTACCACTGAGGTACACTTGACTCCACAGGGAATCAAGATTTCTCTCCATTTTGTGATGTTCTAATTAAATCTTTGATAGAGTTTAGTAGACTTACAGTATATTTAGGTGGTCACATTTTATACCATTTAGAGGGATTTTCATTTTATTTTGCTAGGGACTTTGCAAAGTTCAATTTCTCATTTTTTTTTTTTTTTTTCATGAAAATCCAAAGCACAAAACAGGAAGTGACAGGCCATGGTTACCCAATCACCAGAAGCCCTGGGTCCCAGGCAGAGGCCCTGGCTCCACCTAGCTGTTGATCAACCAAAGGATTCATCAATATTTGTAATAAACAACAAGATGGGTAGGGCATTATTTAAAAAAATAAAAAAAAAAAAGCAGCTAGGAACCACCTGCATCTAATATACTTTCATTGGGAATTAGCAACTTTGGAAAACCCATGGTAACAACTCACTGCCTCCCTTCAAGCACTGACTTCTCCCCCACTTTTGAAATGTCATGTGAATGTCAGTCCTAGGGAGACTCTACCCTGAAGCCCTAGGAGAAGGGGACATGTGCTTATTCAGAGGAAGTGAGTGTTGATGCTGAGTCAACAACAGGCAAGCCCTAGTCTATGTTATCATGTTCAAAACTAAACCATGGGGTAGGAGGCTGTGGCCGGGTAAGCAGAGGGGACTGGTGAGTTGTTAAGTGAAAGTGACTAATCAGAATGAGTCTTTGCAAATAATTTCTCAATTTCTTTCATTCTATCAACTGTTTGAGTTCAAATACTTGGAAGATGTCTTCTGCCCCTGGAAATGAAAGTGTCATTGTGAAAAGTAGAGCACATAGTGGAGGCTAGTATCTGTCAACCTCCCTCTAAAAAGAAAATACTGGGATGTGGGCTTGGGAGAAGGTACATATGGGGTATCTGAAAAAGGGTAACCTGGCAGAACTCAGAGCAAAGCAGGAGGGACTCAGGGCTTGGGTATAAACTGAACACCAGCTTACCCAAATTGAAGGGCTAATATTCCAGTTAGCTCAGAGAGGTGACATGTGCTGTTCTTCATGAAAGGCAAAACCAATGAAGAGTTTGTCCACCCTACAAATGTAATAAAATCAGGTCAAAAAAGGAGGGAAAAGCCTCCAAATTACAACCCCCAGGTCCGTATCACTTGCACATAGCAGTTGCCACTCAAAATGAAGTTTAACAAGGGATTTTATTAACAAGGGAGTTCAACAGAGAAAATGAAAAGTCCTTAAAGCCAAAAGTGGCAGTTATCTTACCCCAGTCACCATTCTCAGTCCCAAAGGTCCCAAGACACAATCCAAAATGGGCCTCTTTGCCCCTCCAAACCTCAGAGGTAGGCACTCTGCAAAGTCCAGTCTTTCTCTGACCTGTTCTCTTTTCTTCCTCTCTTTCCAATATCCCGAGCTGCTCCGCTTCTTCAAGGTACTTCAAACTTCTTTCAAACTTCTTCCACAATTGCTGATATACAAATCAGCTTTCCAAATTACTGGCCATTGCCAGGTAGCAGCTTTCCAGGCCACCTTGCTATGGTGTCACACTCTCCACAATGGCCATTCTTCCTCTGGCCACCAGGATACCTCGCCACCACCAGCTCATTCTTCCAAGGGGCTTCTGGTCACTCAAGCTACTCTTTACCCACCTCCCATTCTCTTCTCTCCTCTCTGGAAGACTCTGCTCCAGCGTCCTTCTCCAGGTGCCAAAACATCTGAGCTCTCAGCTCTCATGTGGTTCTGCTTCTAATGTAAATCCTCTCTCAGCTGTTTCCTCTGGCAGTTTTTAACTGCCATGCCCTGAAGGGTGGAGGAGGGCACCCAGTTTCAGTAACAGAAGGTTTTAGGAGTCTATTACAATGAACAGTTTGGGATCCTCCAGAAAGAGGAGGGATGGTTGGGGTGGATTTGGCGGTGATGAAAGATCACCTCAACATGTGTCTTATCCCCTGGGCCCAAGGATTTAAGTTTTCCTGTCACTCCTCTCATTCAGTTGCTCTAGATCTCTGTAGCCTCTCCAGTGTGCTTCCACATGTGTTAGATGAGGTATGTGAGGAAGGCAGGCCATGCCAGTCACCAGAATTGCAGGCCTTCTACCCCTATGAAGGGCCCTAATACAAGACCCATGGATAACGGGAGATGGCCCTGTCACCTGCCTCCCCCATCCCATCAGTGCTGCAATTGTCACCATCCTGAGTGACACCCTTAGAAATTCATCACTATGTCACATTTGGCAGCTGAATCAACGGGTGCCTTTTATTTATTTATGAGCTGAGCACTGGGGAGCCATGAAGCTCTGTCTCCAGATCTGTGGGGCTGCTGGTTCTGAGAGAGCAGCATATTTATTCAAAACCATCCTCAGCTGCATGAGACCTTTACACATTTGTAAGTAAATAGACTGGGATTATTCATAGTTCCGCGCAGGCCTCATTCATTGCCTTCCCCAAAGCGGTAAGCAGCTCCACAAGGGAGAAGGTTCCACTCAGTCAAGGGCAGCATTTGTCACCAGGTGATTTGTTTACTGCCTCTCACCTCAGCACTCCCAGCTGCACTGGAGAAGAATCAACTAATCTGCAAGGAAAATGTGGCCACCTCCGACTCCTGTTCAGGAAATGGCCTTCTAACAGGTAGCACTAAGCATTTGCTTGGAGAGAATCAGTACCTGACCTGAGAACCTGTCGCCAAAGGCCAGTAAGGCCTGATTTACTGTCAATCCAGTGACTCAGCTCTGCAGGCTTCTAGCACAGTCACACAGAATGTAAGCACTTCCTCTGGATTCCCAAAAGCTTAGCAAGCCCTCAACACAGCTTTCTTCACTCTGGGGTTCTTCCAAGGGTGAGGGTCAAGCTAATTGAATTTGGGTTCACCAGACACTAAAAACCCAGCTCAAGCAAGAATGTTTGAAACTCTTTTGCTCCATTATTCTTTTCACTTTATCTCCTCAGAGAGGGCTTTCATTATTCCCTCAGGATTGGGTAATCTAGCAACCATCTGAGTCATTATTTTTTTTTTCAAACAACTTCAAATTGCAAGGAATGAAATGGGACTTTGGAGCAGCCCTCCTGACTGGAGAAGGGGAGAGTTATAAGTGAAGGTGTCTCCCAAAGGTTCAGAAGCCTCTGTCTCCAGCAGGATGTGCAGGGACTCACCCGCATTTGCTCCTCAGTCACAGGGAAGGTTGGGGTGATGGGACTCCAGAACACACAACAAGCTTCAGGTGAGAGAGTTTTTGCAGAGACCTAATCTCTGGCCGAACACTTGAGTCATTCTCGCTCACACAGCAAATCCTGACTCAGGTCCTTTGATGGAGGACACAGTGGCGGCAGAGTGCCCGAACACCCACATGACTGAGAGCACATTAAAAGGCAGCAGAGCCAGCCAATAATTTCCACCATTTCAGTGAAATGTGAGGCAGCACAGAGATCTGCAAACTCTGCCTCTTGCTCTTCAAAGCCAAGATTTACAGCCAGTGTCTCAGTCCAAGACTTCCTTGTGGGAGAATTGTCGGCTGTTTTGTGTGCTTGTTTTGCTTTAATAACCTTTTCTCTACTGTTGGTTAGCGTGAACTAAAAGCAGCGAAGGAATGAGGCTGGGTGATGTCTGACAAGCATCACGCCAGCTTCAACTACTTTGTCTTGGAGGCATCCTCCTCTCTCCTCTAACCTTCACCGTTTCATTATTGATCTTTTCCCAGACACAGTCCCTGCTTGATCAGGGCCCATAGAATACAAAAGCATCATTGAAATACATATGGCTACTCTGCCTAGGAGCAAGGGGCAATCCCACCCCTCCTCAGCCACTTGCTCTTCCACTAGCTTCTTTCTAGGACTCTCATTTATGTGCCTGTGGCCAGAGGTTATTACCTCTCTCTAAGAGAACAGGTACCATCAATCTGCATAGCTACAGAACTGACTAAAAACCATGCAAAAATCTGCTAAAGCACAATATATATATATATATATATGTGTGTGTGTGTGTGTGTGTGTGTGTGTATTTAGTGATGAATCACTAATAATGCAATGGTAAGGCACTTTTTGTTAGCATAATTAATTCAAGGACCCTCTATAAAGCGCATGTGAGATGTGAACTTAAGATTTTTTTTTATTGTCACAAGGAAATTGAAACTAATTATTCTACAGTTTCCATATTGTGACATTCCCAGAGAAGAGTTATTATTACTCTTAGTGTTGCTTATAACTCCTGCAAAGATGAGGTCAAATGAGTTCATTCAATAGGAAAATAGTTTTGGAAAGAATAAGCTGCCATTCCATTTTAGCATTGTTGCTGTACTTAACAATAAGTAGGAGATAGTGAGATTTAGAGAACAATGCAATCTGAATAGAAGTGAATCTATCTGACCTTGACCTGGGCTGTAGTGTATTCATCCAAGATGACTATGATTGGAGAGGGCCGAGACACAGAGGCTCTGGCTGGCTTGTAGCTTGGTCTTGCCACTCTCTTGGTAATCACTGCAAGGGCTGTGAATGACCCTGGAAAGGCATCTATTATACCCAGCAACAGGGAGAATTTAGTGGCAGTCTTAACTGAATATTGCTGTGTGTCTGTGGAGTTCTCTACCTGAGGAAAGTATAGAGAAAAATCAGATACCATCCTACCCTTCAGTAACTTCTGATCTATGAAGAAAGGCAGACAAATGTGTAATTATAGAGAGAAAAGTAAGACAGCATTGCCTGATGAACCTTAAAGGAAGTGTTGGAAATAAATATGAAAAGACACGTTGAAGATAGAGGACACTGATATGGGTTGATAAGATAGATTTTTGTGGAAAAGGAAATCACTGGATATTTGTACGTCTGCATTTATTTGCCATCGCTCTGGCAGTATCTGCAAAGGCTTGTTATTGGGAATGAGTTTTGACAGAAGCAGGATGGGTGGAGGCTGTGTTCAAACAGCAGACCAGGACAAGATGGTGGAAAGTGCATGGGGCTGAGAAAAGGGAAAAGATGGGCTCCAGAATTATGAAGGAGAAAAGGAGCTCTGCAAGAACTTGGTGAGGGTATCTGTGAAAGAAAAATGTGACAATTCCTATACCTCCTGTCCACAGAAATAGTGGCAAAGGCTTTAGTGAGATAGTGGAAAGGCAGGAAGCGATTCAGGTGAAAAGCAAATCCACTCCAGATGATGAGACAGCTCATCTTTCACTAGGGGTATTCAAGAAGTGTCCATGGCTGGCAAATCTGAAAGAAGAGGTCTGCAATAGGCTATTGGACCAAGGGGATGAAACTCAGGAAGATGACCTATTTCAAGGATCCAGACTTTAGAGTCTGAAACTCTGGAAGATCAAACACTTCTGAGTACTCAGCTTTGCAAGGGCACATCCTTGTGACCCAAGTATACAGCAACAATCCCCTCTTGCCTCTTTCCTTCCCTGTACTTTGAAGATTTTGAAGGGACCTAGGCCTGCTGGGGTAGGCAGACAATTTTTCCCTCTAATGATTCTCAAAACCTATTTTAGGTTACATGGTGACACTCAGGATACAGAAGGAATTAATGCTAACCAGTTGACCTTAAAATAGGGATATTATTATTTCAATGAGCCAGTGTCATCACAGGGTTCTTATAAGTGGATAAAAAAGCTGGAAAAGTTGAGTAGAGAGATGGCAGTGTGAGGAGACAGTCAGACTTTTACTATTTTGAAGGTGGAGGACAGATTCAGAAGCCAAGAAACTCAAATGGGCTTGAGAAGCTGGAAAAGAAAAGAAATAGACTATCATAGTGCCCCCAAAAGAAACTCAGCTCTACCACAGGGCAGGTTCACTATTATTCAGGCAGAGGCGTAATGAGAGTCCTGGAGCCCTTGGTGGACATTACAGGCTTTAATGTTCTTTCAGTATACAGGCACATGAGGCAGGGATGCAGGCAAGGACCTGGCAGAGGGGGCTGGGAGGCAGGAAGGCAAGGTCGAGCCCCCCAGGAATCTTTATGCTTTTTCTCTGGCATTCTGCCCTCTCCTCTTCTTAGTAGCACTGCCCCATCAAGGTAGTCGTACTGGTGCTGCTGCCACCTTTTAACCTTAAGGTGAGCCTTAAAGATGGACACACCCACACTCACTTAAAGATGGACACACCCCCACTCTTTGACCCAGGTGACTACCATTAAGGTGTGCATACCCCATGCCCACACTCCCTAGCGTGTTCTGTTTAACACGATGAAGGCCACAGGTCAGAGCCACAGGGGTGAGTGGTATAAAAAGTCTAATACTAGCTCATTTACTCTATAACCACCAGCCCAGTGAAGTCCATTTAGGACTTCTGACCTCTAGAACTGTAACCTATTTTTCATCTTCAAGGGGTACCTACCTCTTTCTCTTTTCCATATCTCTTTCTTTCTCCACCATTGGTGTTCCCCTCTCATTAGCCAGGTCCCAGACCAAGATTCCACCTTTGGTGTGTCTTCTGGGAGCAGAGACCCCTGGTTGGCCCCCCACATCTCCTGGGAACGAAAATGACTGAGAATCCAGCAGAGAGAACATGCCCCCTGGCCATGTAGTCTGCAAATGCTGTCAATGTCAGCTCCTATGAGGCAGTGGAGAAGCTGGATTGACTGGAAGACAGTCCCAGGGGCCTCAGACAGTTCCTCAGGAGCAAGGACAGTCACTCCAAACTGAGACTACAACATTTGCCATTTTAAACTCTGTGTTGGCTGGTCACTGAGTGAAGGCTATTCATTAGAAAGAGGACTCAGTCAGATCAAGGTTTCTGTTGAGAATGGCAGTGTATGACTCCACTATGAGCTTTCAGCCATCAAGACAGCATGAAATCTGAGGGTTTTATCCCTGAAAGGAGGGGTCTGAATTGCCTGCTAAATAGCCAACATTTCTCCCCCATTGTCTGAGTGTTCCCACTCTCCTCCACCCCCACTACACCATCCAGGCCCAATCCGGACACTTCCACACCTTCCTCAGTCACTGAACTCTTCCAGACCTCCAACAGGTACCATTACTTCCTGCAATTTAAATTATGGGTGAGTAGCAGCCTCTTCAAATATCAGCTACTCTCTTCTCCCCACCCATATTAGCATTAGCCCTGATGGTTTCCTTTGTTTCTTCGGTACTGCTCATTTACTCAGTCCTCATCCACACACACACAAACACACACATGACAGCACACTGGGCAAATCACACAGACACAGCACAAGAGCACAAAGCTTGCCACATTAATACTGGGTTGTTAGTTACTTGATTGGTGCATAGCATAGAGATACACGGTGGTCAATTTAGTCCCAAAAACTAGAACAATGAACTGAGTGGCAGCTCACAGTTTTTAGGGGTATGATAAAACTGTCTTTGCCACACACACCCCCAACACTAGGGAAGTCACTGCTACACTGCACAGAGAACTCTTAGCCTAATTTAGAAGCTGAGTGATTACAGCAGCACTGTAGAGGCAGAATCCTGAATCTCACTGAGTGCTGGAAGCCCAGCCACCATGACGTAGGCCTTCACATTCTTCTCTGCCACCTCCAGGCCATGGTCCTTTCAGCTAAATAGCCTCTCAATTACATGTGATCCAAACTTTCAGGTTCTTGGTTCTCTGTTTAACAGTCAGAGAAATAATGAACTTAATTACTCATGAAAGACCTATAAGACTTTTAGAAGGAAAATCTCATGAAATGGGAAAAGAGCAAGCTGCTCTCGCTGCCCCTTCAGAGAAGAGTCCCACTGGTTTATAGCAGGTGACCCCTGATTTTTGCTTTCTCTTTCCTACCTTTTCATTTTGTTGGTTATAGCTGCGGGGGTGACAGAGCAGAGAATACCACTTAGTGAGCTGTTATTGGTCTGAAACTATCTTATTGCTTTGTGGGAAGAAATTGCAGGAAGCATTTTTAGATATTGATATCTGTTTGTCAGAGAAAGTACAGTCATTCATAGAGGGTTTCGACAGGTCAATTTTGCAGAGAATCAACCACCTGGAATCTGTGCTTTCTTATTTTAAAATGCCTGGCTTCACCCAGGATTCACAAAATGTGTCCTGGAATCTTTGCTTATCTTCTCTCACCCAACCTTGCCCCAAATTTGGGGAAAATAATTCCATTTGCTTCAGATCCATGTAATCACTCATCCTCCAATTTATTTTATTTGTAAATGGGGACTTAGCTGATTTTATTATTCTGCATTATTAAGCATTGTCTGTTTCCAGATGGTCTTCAGAGCGGGTCTGAGCGAGAGTGTGTGTGTCAGGCATTGGCTAATCTATCACTGGGGGCACATGTTCTGCAGGCTTCACTTTCAATAACTGGTCTGTGTTTTTCCAAATGGATTTACATTTTTATGTTCGACTGATGACTTCTCCAGAGACACATACCATGAATGCCTGGCTCACTATTATTACATGTATAAGTCATAAAGCTATGTAATAAGACTCATAAAAACATGCAAATAGTCCTTTTCCAGGGAGGAAAGGAACAGGATTGGTCCTAAAATCAGAAGCTTTGCCAAGTTGATTGCTCTGCTAGGAAATAACAGAAAGGAAGAGGAAACTTCCAGTGGGATACCTATGCTTAAAAATAGATGACAGACAGACAGACAGACTGATTGATCAATTGATAGAAGATAGGTAGATAGATAGATAAATAGATAGATAGATAGATAGATAGATAGATAGATAGATAGATAGATAGATAGATAGATAGATAGATAGATAGATAGATAGATGATAGATAGATAGATAGATAGATAGATAGATAGATAGATAGATAGATAGATAGATAGATAGATAGATAGAGCCATAGCCAATCCAACAATAAAATTGTGAATGGTCACCTCACCTCCAGTGATCAAAGGAAGAGTCTCACACAAGTCCATATGGATGCAAAAAATAAATTGGGGGTAAAATTTTGGCATGGAGTCAGATGTGATGTGCAATAGCAAGGTATGGTAAGAGATTCTCAATACCATTAGCTCATGGCCAGAGACCATATCTGCCTTGCTCTCCCCCACTGAAATCCCAGAGATGAGGCTGCTGAAAGAATGGGTAATAATTCTAAAAGCTATGCATAAGTAAGAAACCAAACTGTAGAAGCCATTGACTTTTATTTTTTTTAGAAGCCATCATTTTTCTCAATACCAATTGGTCTGTATATTTCTGAAACCAGCAATTTCTAGTGAAGCATGGACAAATACAGCAAAAGCATTTCTGATAAGGTGAGGCACAAGTCTGGGTTGAACACTTGATGGGGGCCATAGCACTTAATGAGAAGGGATTCAGTAAAGCAGGTGGGCACTAGACCAGGAGTCAGGTGCCACCTCCCTGCAGGACCTTTGCCAGGATCATATCCTCTCTGTAACTTGGTTTCCATTCCTGTAAATCTAGGAAAGTCATACTTACCTGTGAGGAGAGGAAAATAATATTTTTTAAATCACATAGCTCATCACAGGTGCTCATAGGTATTAGTTTTATTATGCATTTCATAAAACAAAGTTCCTCTCCCTGGCAAGCTCAGATGGCAGGAGAGATGAGGACATATATATATATAAACCTAACACAGGTGGGCGCCGTCAGACAAGAATTTCCAGAAAGAAGCATGGTCCTTCCACAGAGGGGCTGTCCTGAGCCAGGAAATGGTGTGCAGTGCTGTAGTGGGGGCCTGCCACATGTCCCACTCCCTTCTTCCATCCCCTCCAACCTTGGATCACAGCCCCCACCTGGACCAATGAGCTTACTCTCTACTGGTGTCTGACCTTGTTTGTTAGGTCTGAAAAATAACATATTCCATGTATCTGGAATATTTTTTCTACTGCCTCCAGTTTTGTTGTACTAGTGAGTGTCTCTTTGAAATGTAATTTTATTTAGAACATAAGGTCAAACTAAGGTATCAAAGCATTAACGATTCAGTCTCCTACGATTCAGTCTCTACGATTCAGTCTCCTAACGATTCAGTCTCTTCGGGTTAGTTTATTCAGGATTTCTTCAGGGAAGTTTATTTTCTAAGGAATATAGTTCTCCTCCCTTTTCCTGGGCCTTTCTCTCTTTAACTTTTCATCTTATGATAGACTCATGGCCATCAGGAGAATATGAAGTACTCCCTGCACTACAGAAAACATCTTCTTCCTCCATACTAGCTAGGCACTGGCAGAAGATGGAGCTTGTACAAAGGTTCTGATCCTGAATGACCTGCAGACCTTTCCTTCCCTGGTTCCAACTGAATGGCACTCCCAAAATCATATAAAACACTTCTTTCCAGCATTTACCTACACAAGCTCTCACCCTACTTTTGTCTAATGGGTTTCTATTCATCTTTTCAGACAGAATTGGTCGCG
Organism: Uropsilus gracilis; assembly: GCA_004024945.1. NCBI lineage: Eukaryota > Metazoa > Chordata > Mammalia > Eulipotyphla > Talpidae > Uropsilus > Uropsilus gracilis. The sequence continues at coordinate 54,797 of PVHY01004168.1, forward strand.
TCTTCTGAGAAACTGTCCCAAATTCTTTCTGAGAAATGTTGAAACTGATCAAACCCAGGGGGATGAGCTGGTTGGGCTATAGGACACAACCCAAAGGCAGACATACAGTGCAAACAATAACAGGATTTATTCATACACATAGAATTTACAGGGTGGCACATGCCCAGATATGATCTGTCCTCTGCCAGATAGCATCCACTGAGCAGAGACTATAGTCTAAGCCACAACCACAACTGATGATTTCTCCACAGTGACCACTCTTCACTGAGGATTAACTGCCAGAGGCATCATCTCTGCTCCTATTTGCCAATAGCCCCCATTCATGGGGTAGAGTTTGGAAAGCTCAACCTTCTACCGTTGAGTTGACAACAATAATTAGAGTATAGAGAACCCTACCTTCTATCATGTAGATGGTTATGAGTACCATGGGTTGGCTTGGAGGTTGCTCCTTACTGTTCTTTCTACAATGTTACTCTTTTTTGGCCAGTCTTAATCACTGGGGATATGAACTAGTGATAGTCACAGTAGCATCTAATATTTTGTTTTCTCCTCCCATAATCTGCCTGATGTAGAAACTCAGCCTTTTGCCAGGTACTCCCATTGAGACTTGCTGGAGTTTCTTTGCATTGTCTCACATTGTCTTCCTGTACTTGCTAGTAAACCTGCCACCTGTGGGAACTCCATCACCACCTCTGTTTTGAGCATTGTTTTCGACCAAACTCCACTGCTTTTCTCCTGAAAACTGTGGCCTCTTTAGGGACATTATAACCTCCATGAGAACTGTTTACAGGCCCCCTCCACTGAAATATTTCAGCAGTGTTTTCAAAGTACACTCTCAGGAGTAGAGATCTATAGAATGCTAACATCTGTCCTATAGGTTTGTTTCAAATGCTGAATTCCATGACTAAATAATCAGATGGAGTCTACATTGTTCCTTTTTGAAGTCTGGTCCTTGAACCAGCAGTATCATTACTTGGTAGTTTCTTAACAAGGCAGATTTGGACCCCACTCTAGACAAAAATTTCAGTAAAATCCCCAGGTGAACTCCACACAAATGAAAGTCTGAGAAACAGTACTCTAAATTAAACAAAATTAAGCAGACTTCTTTATGCAAATTCCTAAGTCTTTAATATATTAGTACACATTAAAAACTCCAAGAGGCACATAAATTATGCAAGACTAGTGTTTTGCCATACACATCTTGAGAAATCTTGCTTTGGAACTTCACCATGCCCAACTGTTCTGTGGATGGGACTGCTTAACAAAAAAGATCTTCTTTCAGACTATTTGTTACAGACTGTGAGTGGTGTGCTGGCAAATGTTTAATGAGGCGCTCTGGGGAAAAAATAGCCCTTGTGTGTAGTGTTTGCCAATTTTTGTGGTGTAAATATTCCTACTCTGGCCAATTTGAAGCTATGGTAGTGACCACAATGAAAAGTGAAGCATATAGTTAGTTCTCAGGAGCCAAGAGTCAGCTAGTAAACTATACTGGTGGGGGGTACTCCAACATTCCTGCTTGCACCCTGATAATGAAAGTGGAGCATTCATTCACTTATGATGCCATCCTCCACTAATCCACTGTGACATACTAACAGTTTACTCAGAACTATCCTTCCCTCCAAAACTATGCTCTATTTAATACAACTCACTTCACCATGCCTTGGCTCACCATACTTCCCTCACAAGGCGCTCACTTACAAAGTGTCTCACCCTTCCAGCAGATAGGTTTCTGTAGTTCAAACTTCAGTCATTTAACAGATGGGCTCTGAATGTTAGAGTCAGGCTGAGAAACACACGCACACAGTCGGAGACCCCTCTCCCCCAATATCCAGAGATTTCACCACAGGACACATTTGGCAGATTGTGTTGTAATTGCTTGCACTTCCTTTTCCCCTAGTATGCTTTGAGCTCCTTCAGAGCAGAGACCTGATATGAATCATCTGAATGTCCTCAGTGTCCAGAAACTGGCACATGGGAGATGCTTGAGAAATGTAAGTGTGAAGGCCCACGCCCATGATAAAACCTGAATCTCTCCCTCCACATCCTAAATCTCATTTCCCTTCCCAGTGACCTTGCGCTTTGTCACAATGACCAATGGAAGGAAACAGAGGCAGTGTGTCCTCTTCCCTGGCTACTGCAAGTGTGGTCCAGGACACACTCCTAGCAGGTTGTGCAGGGTTCAAGCTCAGCTCTGGGACAGACATGGTAAAAACAGAAAAAGTCCTTTTGCTGTTGTTGCTGCTACCAATTTGGAAGAGTTGACTCTGGCCTGCTGGATTTTCTCTTTTCTGAAACATTTAGCACCTCTCTCTGTGGACTTTTTAAGTTGTCTTTCCTGCAAAGTTTGCATATAAAGCATTGTTCCAGGACAGAGAACCCAGCAGATGGAGGAAAATTAAACAGAGAAAAGCTTTGAAAAACCGGGCCAGGATAGCTCCTCTGAGGCAAATGGTCTACTTCCCAGCAGGGCTCCTTAAAGTCAGTAAAGCCTCCTGTTCTGGGAATGTGAGATCAACACAGTGTCTGGAGAATGCTGGTCTGGCCAACAGGGTCATCCAGAAAGCCATCTCCCACAATGAGAGCATCAGATCTGGCAGCTGCCTTGACACAGAGCTCGAGTCCCCTTCTCCAAAGCCTCCACTCAGAACATGCCCAGTAGACACATGCAGACTGGGAAAACTGACAAATGGAATGGGTGCTTATGACTGAGTACAATGGTCAGTGGCCAGTCTGTGTCCCAGGACGCAACATGGTCGTTCTTTCATTCCTGGCAAAGGAAGACTAGAGAGGCCACCCCACTTAATAGGTTCTGTATACTAGTTAGATCAGGAGGTAGCTCTACCTAACCTGTAGGCCAGGCCTGACCTAACACCTAGTTTTATATATTGTTTATTAGAACACAGACACTCTCACTCATGTATGTGTTACTTATGTGTTATCTGCAGTAGCTTTCACCCTACAATCACACCATGGGGTCATTGTAGCTGAAGTCACAGGGGCTGTGAAGCATAAATATCTACTATCTGAATCTTTACAGAGGAAAAGCTCTATTCTGGACAGTGTTGGTTAGATCCAGTTTCTAAAGTTTACATAACTCCTCCTCAGGGTAGCCAGGAAATAGGAGCAGAATAGGCCATGGTCACTGGTAGTTGGGTACAGGAATCCCAGCAACAGAAGCCAAAGGAGACCCACTAAGAGAAAGAGTGCTTCTCATTCTTCTTTCTTAAGGAGACCTTTTTTCTTTTTCCTTCCTGACAGAACTTACATTCATTCCCTCAGTATTAGAGTATGACACCTTCAATGAACACTTCCTCAAGGAGACTATAGCAATGGGCATATAAAAATAACCTGAACGGCTTTTGTGGCTTTTAACACGTATTTATTGAGTACTTTCTATATAATCATCATCACTAGGATGATAATACTTCCCTCCACCTTTAATATTTGACAGTTACTCTTGTGATGAGATTCATTGAGAGGCAAAGATGGAGAAGATCCTTGGGAAGGACTCAGTAGTGCTTTCAGCACTAGTTTTTGTAGGGGACAGGGAGTGGATCTGGGGGACAGGTCGAGCTGGGGCAATATAATCAGGACAGAAGCCTCTGGTGGCCTCACAGGGCCTCTGAAACCTGTGATTCAGAATTGTCCCCAGTGGGCCTTTATTGTTCTGGATGGCAGTCCTTGGAGGCATGCCCCCTGCCAGAGTGGAGATCCCCCTGGTGGAGGGAAATTCCTAAAAGGTGACTGCTGAGGCTAGCACAGAGGGAACTAGACCTCAGCCGGACAGGAGGACATGCCCACCACAGCTGCCGTTCAATTTCTCTGAGATCACTGAGATCAGCTTCTCCAGGATTCATGAGGTTACTGTTCCCCTTTGAAGGAACTAAAAGAGTAACAGTGCGACAGGTGAGAGCATTGTCCTTTGGCTGGTCTATGGGCCTTGGCTGTAGCAACCCAGCTCCATCCTCTACCACCTGTGTTGGAGCCTCACCAACAGGCCCTCTACTTCTGGGTTTCATCACCCAGACTCCCCTCCAGGGAGAGGGGAGCTTGAGGTCATCATGCCTTTCTCAGACCACAGCTGCTATATTTATCTGTTGATTCTTAAAATTAGATGAAAGGGCACCAAGGTGCCAAGAAGTCCAACTGCAAAACATATGTTTCCAAACCTGGTCAGTACCAGCAACCCTGCTTCCCTCTAACTTGGTGACAACACCTCTCCTGCCTCTGCTCCCCAAGCTCAAGGAGCCCAGAGTACCTGGGTGGTGTAGCCACTCAGTTTCAGAGGGGCTCTTATGAAGGCCCCTGGGTGGGTGTGTCTCCTGGGGAGTTAGGGCCCATGAGCCACTACCCAGAGTTTTGGGGACCAGAAGCAGGGATTCCCCAGTGTTTCTCTGGTGTTAATGTGATGCTCCATCCTCTTGGTCCCCAGACCCACATATTCTACTCATGGGGGTACAACTTTCATGGCTACCCAGACCTTACCTCATTCTGACAGTTTTAACTATTTTCTTTCTGAAATTAAACACCAAAATCTGGCAATATAATCTAGGATCTCATCATTGCCATTAGTCTGCCAAAGTCTCTAAATCCTGTAGCTATAAGCCATGCTCTTTAGAGAGGGCAGAAGATGCCAACACCCTCCTTCTTAGTACACCTCCTACTTCTTGAGAAGTGAAGCAGTCTCTGGGTGCATGTTCCCACTATGTGTAGACAGCTGGAGAACTTCCAGTGACACACAGGACACTATGTTCCCACATGCTCATTTCCCAGTGACTTTGATCCACCATCTGCCATTATACATCTGCATTTTCACCTTGCTTGGTGCAAGCCATCGCTTCCTCCAGCCCCCGAGAGCCATCCTACCATCCCCCCTCCTGGGGTCTTACCAGATCCAGTCCTGCATCACAGGAGTGTGCACTTTTAGCTACGAGCTCTCCCTTGTCCAATTTATGTGCCAGTCACCTGGTTTGACACTATTGGACTCCTCTTACAGATGTATATCATTCTCCGGGCTTCTCTGGGTGCGCATTCTCCTGGATTTGGCTACAATTCCTGCTGTTCCTCTACCCTTGCTTATTCAGTTGCTCCAGACTCTTCACATTAGATAAAGCCAACCTCTGAAGAAGGGCAGTAACTTTAAGATAACAGGACCTTTCAACTCTGGGCAATATTTGGCAAGAGCTAACAGCTGAGGTCATCATCAGGAAAACCCATTTGGAGGAATAATTTCCTGATGTTGAAGGAATCAGCGCTTCATTGTCAAAGAGGCATGTTCTGAGTAGCACAGTCAAGTGTCCATAACAAGGGCATTCCTGGTCCTGTCCTGTCTATACCTGGATGGAGAAAGGATCAGGACCTGGCTCCCAGGGTTCTTCTAGCAGCGTTATCTAACAGGTACAAAACTTGTCAGGGAAGTTTGGCAATAAGAGTATGGCAAGAGTGTTCGTGCCAGCTGCACATATACTCAAATTGGAACCATACAGAGAAGATTACCATGGCCCCTGTGCAAGGATAATACACAAATTTGTGAAGTTTCATATTTTTACTAAAAAGCTTCTGTTCAGCAAAAGAGACAACGGAAGAAACAAAAAGAAGCCCAACCAAATGGGAAAAAAAAAATTGGCCCTCCAGAAGAGTGAGAAGGATTTAATAACGAAGATCCACAAGGAACGCACACAACTAAACAAAAGCAAAACAAGAAGCCCAATCAAAAAATGGGGAGAACTAAAGAGGCACTTCTCCAAAGAGGAAATACAATTGGCCAACAGGCATATGAAAAATTGCTCAACATCACTAGCAATAAGGGAAATACAAATCAAAAACACCACCTTATACCAGTAAGAATGGCCACCTTACACCAGTAAAAATGGCACACATCCAAAGAACGGGCAACAATAAGTGCTGGTGAGGACGTGGAAAGGAACACTCTTACACTGCTGGTGGGAATGTAAACTGGTCCAACCACTACAGAAAGCTATATGGATGACCCTCAAATTAATGAAAATGGAACTATCATTTGACCCAGCAATTGCTCTCTTGGGAATCTACCCAAAAGAAACTTCAATGTGGGAACAAAGGGACACCTGTGCTCGGATGTTTACTGCAGCACTATAATTGCAAGGACTTGGAAGCAACCTAAATGTCCCAAAACAGATGACTGGATGAAAAAAATGTGGTATGTATATTGCTCATCAATTAAAAATGATAAATTTGATTATTTTATGATAATATGGATGTACTTAGAAGAAATCATATTAGCAGAAACAAGTCAAAAAGAAAAAGACAGAAACTAAATGATTTCACTAATATATGGGATATAGGAGAAAAAATAAACAAAAGCCATGAGGAAAAGTCAAAACAAGTTAACCACCAAACTGAAGCACACAATTTCGGGCAGGGGGAAAGGAGGGAATGATGGGGAGGGTGGGGGGAGTGAACCCCTGGGATTACAAAGAAGCGAAATTTATATATAAATAATTTTTTTTAAGAGTATGGCAAGAGAAAGAGACTTTAAACTCCATTTTGTGTCAAGTAGAGGAAGCCCAGCCTGCTGGTCAGAGGACTTGCCCACAGCACAGGTGGTTTGTGGCAGAAACCACTCCTTGGTGTACTCTGACCCTGTTCCAGGGACCTCTATTCCCCCTTCTTCATGCTCTGTACATCCATCTTGAGATGTAGACACCTAAGCTCCCAAATCTGAATCCAGAGAACTGCTCATAGCAGGAAAGGGGAGGATCTAGCTATGAGCAATCCCTCCACCTGTGTGCCTGGCAGCCCACCCAGGAGTGCCAGTGTCAGCCCTGCCGTGCAAAACTCTGGCCAACTGTCCTGCAGGAAGAAGACTGGAGGTAAGTCAGGAAGGAACTTGGCAGAAACTCCATCCAACCCCCTCACCTTATACTTTGTCCGCAATTATATTGTAGCTTGTGACAGAATTGAGGGAAAGACAGAAGCCAAAAGGTAATTCCCTCTCTTCAGTAATTAATCATAATTAAGGAGAAAACAGGCATCTAATGTCTACAACAGGAGGAACCAAAGTGCAGGGATGACATAAAAGCACATTTGCTGAGAGAATTCAAATGCTGTTTGATGGCAGCTCAAAGCCACTGTGCAGAGCAGATCCACTGTTGCTGACACTGTCCTTGCAGATGGAGGATGGAAACTGAGAAGTTCAGCATTTCCCACTGACCCTAAAGAAGCACCATGGGAGGGGGGCGCGCGAGTGCTCAAGTACGTGTATGATCCAGTGAACCAACCATCTACAGCAAAGTCCAGAGTCCTTCCCTACTTCATGATTCCCCAGAGTGAAATCATTCCTTTGGAGGGATCCTGGGTACACAGTCATATCCTGACCACCACACTTTATGGACAGGCATGTCATATGCCTACTCAAGGGAGGAACCTCAAACTGGGGCATGGCTTAAAACCACGATCTTAATCCATCTGTAGTAAGGGAAGTCCTGGGATTGGGGCAGATGCTGACCCCAGTTCTCTGAAGCATAACCCTGGAAACCTGGTTATGTCCAAAAAGCATATGCTGGAGTTACTGACAGTCAGTACCCTGTTTTTCCTGACATGTCACTTTCTAACATGCAGAGCCAGCCAGCAATGCTAAATGATGCAGTCTATCCTTTAGAAGCAAGCTGCAAGTTGCTCAGTCCTTCAAATGTTCTACAGACCCACATGTCAGCATCAGGATCACCGGGGTTCTAAATCAGGAGGGTTTTCAAGAGGTAGGGGCTAAGGTGTCTGCCAACAAGACATTCCCCAGTGCTGGTTGGCTTGGTGGAGAAGCAGAGGGTAGAGAAGTGGCTCCTATCACTAATACACATTTGTTTAGAATCCACTATTACAAGCAGAATATCCTGCTCTACCTATGACCTGTGACCAATGTCCACCTGGGCAGCACCCAGATGATGCTCAGTTTCTTTGCTGAAAGTCCAGGAATTATGGCTCTATGCCAATCATAAGAGCCCAAGGCCTCTGACCACCCACATCTCTGCATGCCTCCCAGAAAGCACTCTCCATATCACCAGCATTTTCTCCGATTTGGTCTGTGTTTGTCAATTTAACAGGCAATTTAAATATCCACTCTGTTCTCTCCTTTCTCTCATATAGATTGAACTAATAAAATTGAATTCAGAGATCATATTTCTAGAGAAGACTACACCCTGGCTTCTGCTGACAGTGCTTACTTTAAGCAATAGATGTTTATGAAGAGGAGTAGCTGATCTCCTGGGGTCTTTCCTCTTATGATGAGCTTTGCAGGGGGGTATATTCAATCAGGAACTTTAGGCATTCTTATTCTCATTTCCCACTTGCAGGGAAATGACCTTTTCCAAATAAGCTGGTCACTCCTAAACAATTAAAGCAATTCAGCCAAATGGCTGACAAGTATTGGTAAATGAGAAAGTTGCTGTCAATCTGAAAGCTGGGAGGAAGGGACAGAGGTAAAGCCTGAATCAAACAGCCAACTAAAGGCCTTGTGCTCACAGAGGGCCCACTCCCGTCTTGCTGGTGGTCAAGTGAAGCTGCTCCACAGATATGCTGCCTCTGTGCCATTTTGTTTGGTCAAGCAGCCAGCAGGAGCCTCACAAAAACACAAGCCCCTTAGGGAGGTGCGTGCCCAGCACAGAGCCACAGTCACAACCAAATGTAAGTCCTTAATAGGGTGGCTCCTATCACCTTCCATTCCACAGTCTCCCCTCTCAGCCCGTTTGCCTCATGTGCCCTTTCAATAAAACCCTGACAGGCCTTGCCAAATTCCTGTTCTTTCATTCTTCATGGATGAATCCAGCTCTACCCTGAGAATTCCAAAGCCCTCCCCCCAGAAACAGATAAAGGCAGGTGCCCAGAGGCTGCCTCTCTCTTACCCACACTCTGCCCCCACCTCTTCTGAGCCTCTCCAGGTATGTTGGGTACTTCCTGTATGACCTGCCAGGGTCAAAGTTCTCTGCTTCACTCTCACTGCGATGTATCTCTTAGGGGCTTGCCACCCAGCCCCCTGGGTGCCACTCACAAATGCTAATTCCATCAAGTCCCATCATATGGGGAAGGAGCCAAAAGTGAACACAGCATCCAGAGTCACCTGAGGCTCAGGCTCCCAGGCCTGGAAGATGTGACGCAACTGCCGCCAGCATTCTGGCCACAGTCTGACAGCTTTCTAGAAATATGACTGCTTCTTAGAGACATAAAACACTCTGTGAAGGACCCTAAGAAGTTGAGAGCCATTCCCTCATTTGATAAATCAGGAAACTGTCGAGAGCATATGACATCTTGCCAACACACCTAAGGGAGTAATTGGCAGAACACACCAGGATCCCATTTTCTCTAACCCCGAGGTCTGAGTGTTTAATCTATCAGCCCAACTGTCCCTCTCAGAGCTGCTGTGGCCAAACCTGACAATTTAGACAACATCCAGGGAAGGCCAGAATAGCAGCTGCCATGATACTACCCTTTTCTAATGTAATACTCTCCCAAATTTAGGACCCGCAGGACTGGCTGACTTCCAGTTGCTTCCGGATTCCTGGAGTGCCACCCAGGTCACTCTTCCCCAAGAACTTGCTTTCCTCTCCCCCCTCCCCCAGCCTGGTTTTCCTTCAAATATACCTCTCACAGGAAACAGACTTAAGTCAAGTGGTTTTAATGCTTCTTGCCCAGGCAGGTGTTCTGAGCCTAGGCTTCTCTAAAAAGAATTGATTCAGTGCATCTCTGTCAGTAAAATTTCTGAGCCTGGGCCCCTTTTCTCTTGTCATCTGCCTATTCCCGCACTATTCCCAAGTCACAGAGCCACCAGACAAGACCCTCCCAGCTTCTCCTTCCCAGCACAGGCATCTCAGCAAGTCTTACAAAACAGAAAAGTCCACTGACAAAGGGGTCCCTGGAGAGCCAGCTCCTGCAGGGTAGCACAGCCGGGGTGCACCAGGAGCCAAGGAGAAGGAGTCATCAACTCTCCCTCCTATAAGGTTGCTGCACAGCAGTCATGATTGGAAAGGGGAAAAATGCCATTACTGCCCATGAGAGAGTGTAATGACCCAAATTATAGCCTGTGAGATGAGGCAGCAGTTACCCCCAGGGGATAGCACAGCTCACAGAGCAGGTGGGAAAGGGAACTGTCCCCTTGGGCAGCCCACTGGTGGAACTTCAGCTTGGGGCCCAATCTGCTTTCACACCTGGGCTGCATGAAGTGCTCAGGCCTCCTGGAGTGGAGGGGGAGGAAGTGGGCATACAAGCAAAGCCACATAACCAGTAACCATCCTCTTTACTAAATCCTAAGAGATTTTTTTTAATTAAGTTTGCAGAATTTTCTTGCGCTAAAATGGTATAAAAAATGACATCACTGAAGGGATGAGAGGTAAGATGTGGCAATCTCACTCACACGGGCCAAAGAGACTTCAATGCTGGACAGCCTTGGATCAGGTGGTTTTCTCTCTGAGCCTTGTTTACCTTACAATCTGACATCATTCATGCATCATGAATCATAGGATTCATAGGACATCAATCATCATCAATCATCAATCATAGGACATCAATCATAGGATTCCACAAATGTTGGTTCACAGAATCATGTTGAGCATCCACCCATTCAATGCTGTGACAAACTCTAAGGAGTAAGTATTTGTAACAGTTGCACAGTAAAACAGCTGTGACTACAGGTATGTAAGAGCAACAGTAATAACACTAATTGTGTGAGAGACAGGTTCAAGAATTTATATTTATTAATTAATATCTGAGCCCTAAAAACCCCCATGAGTGAGATCTTAATGTTTCCCCATTTTTCAGAATTGGATAAATACACAAGTCACTTGTCTTCAACAGCCATAGCCTCTGCCTTTAAAGTGTTTTATTTCCTATTGGGACTAACAGATCACAGTAGAAAATTATAAAATTATAGTGAAATGGGTTAAGCTAAAATGTGTTTAGTAGGAAAAAGACATTATCAGATCAAGTGGTCATGGGTGACAATGAAGCTAGACTGAGAGATCAGAGTATCATGAAATAGAGAAAAACACACCTTGTACACTGTCTAATGCTAATCTCCCATCCCTCAGCAACTCCTGTTATGGAATCTTATCATGAATTTCCACTGCACCCTTTATTATCATGGTGAAGACAACTTAACCCTGAAAATAAGGAAGAAAGGAATGAAAATCGGAGTGGATGTTATCTTTGAGCCAAAGAGCTTTCCCAGAATAGATAAGATCAAATGTAAGTACAGCCCCTAGAAAACTAGGGAATATCCTAGCCCTCACCCAAAGGGAAAATTCACCACCATCCTGAAATCTGATCTGGAGAGCATATGGAATATAATGGTGTCCACATATATAAGTCACTTAAGAATAACAGCCAATGGATTCACCCCATGACATACTGTGGATAAATTTAGATATTGTTCTATAATCAGGTTAACAATCTTTACTACAATAATTTGGATGGCTGGCTGGCTGGATGGATGGATGGCTGGATGGATGGCTGGATGGATGGATGGATGGATGGATGGATGGATGGATGGATGGATGGATGGATGTCCTGTCTCTATGACAGCTCTAATTGACTAATTCCAATCATTACCTTCCTGTTAAGGAAAAACCTGTTCATCCTGACTGAAGTCGGGTCTAGAGTTTAATAAATACATTTTCTTGTTCTCAGACAGGGAAGCCATTAAGCAAGTAATGGAAGCTTTCAGACCAGCTATTTGTGCCAAAATGACTGTTCAATATATTTTGAAGGTCCTTGATAATCTATCTAGTCTATCTTCCATATGTTGTGGAAACCCTGGGAAATACTTCAGGAGATGAGAAAAAAAAAAAAACCTAAAATGTAAGATGCTTCATAAGTTGCAACAAGGGTAGATCCACGTTTACATGTTTCATATGCTGGGATTATGCTAAGAATTGATTTGAACCAAGTTCTTCAGTGCCATATCATAGATCCCATGTAATTCATTATGGAGAATCTCCTTTCAATATAGCTGTGGGAAGTAGGTAAAAATAACCTCTGTAGTTCAGAGAATTTTGAAAGCTTAGTTGCTGTAAGGATTTCACAATGAATATATTAGAAATATAATTATAAGTATGAAATCTTTGGTAAATAAATGAAGAGCTTTAGAATATCCTTATAACAAGCCTGTAATTTTAAGTATTTGCCTTGCAACCCTGTTTACACGTTAAGGCCACATCACTTGAATTATATAAGAATTTCTTTTCTTTTTTTATAAAAGGAAGACTTGAGTTTTAGGAAATAGTCATCTCAATTTGATCAGTCTGATGTATGGGCTGTAAAACTGGCAGGATCATGATTAAATTAATGGAGGAGTATATTTCAAGTGATAGAAGATGAAGTCACTATAATTTTAAGCAGAATATTAGTAAAATAGAACATTATCAACAGAAATAATAAGGATATTCAAAATTATAGACTTATATACAAGAAAATATTGATAGAGCTATAAATTTGGGAGTACACAAGAGAAGATTTAGAGAAAAATATGGTGATGGTCCTGACCTATTTGAATTTGTTCTTTGCCTAAAGTTAGCAGAGAAAATTAGAATAAAACTTCCTATTTAGAAGACTGTCCCATTAAAGGAGCTAATACGTTTTCTTTACTAAAAGAGTAAAGTTCACAAAGTTAATCTTATACAAAAGTTAGCAAAGAAAATCTTATGTGTGATGCAGAAAATCATGGTAAAGGGTGAGAAGTTGATTATTGAATGGGCTTCAACATACCATTGTGAGCTCACTTGTGCTTGTTCATGAGAATCATTCAAAGAGCTTGTTTAAAAAATAGGGAGTCAAAGTGGGGTGAAGCAATGTAGGCCTTCCTGCTGGGGGGAGGGGAGTACAGACCTGCTATGGAGAGCAAACAGTGGAGAGAGGAAGTACTGGCCCCAGTGAAGGTGATGTAGGGGGAGGTGGAGGCAGCCCAGCCTTGGTAGGTGTTGGTGTCCAGAGTAGGCATTGTGCATCAGGAAGAACTGGATGACTGATCAGATACTATACACCAGAACCCCTACTTTCGAGTGCTCCGAATAACACATTATTATTCACAACATTACAAATAGCCAAACTACATCGTCTTCCTAGCTCCTGCCACTCCTCTTAGGTTTGAACAGATTGTGTCCACTACAAATGATCTTCAGTAAAAGAGAAAGTTGTGTTCTCAAGGAGTATGTTTCAAAATTTTAAATATTTTTAAACTCAGAAAGCATCTACATTATTTCCTTCTCTAGATGTGCAAGTTCATTACTAATAGTGGCGAGGAGCTGACATGTAACATGTTCTAGAACTGACATTATTAATAGAGCAGGTTATCATACGGTTCAACTTGCTCTCTGCAGTGTCCTATGCACTTTTGCTAGCATGCATTTCACAGAAAATGGTGCTGGAGAAAAGGCAGGCAGACATCCCTCAGGTCTTCCAAAGGGAGCTGCAGCCTACACCAGAGAGTTGTGGACTTGGGAGGGTGGGGGGAAACTGAGCAAAAACCATGCATGAGATGAGCCAATTTCAGTGAAATGGCTGTGTGGAGAGTCCCATCAGTTCGTTTGCAAATGGACAAGTCATAAACCTGCCTAATGACTTGGAAACTCAAATTGCCCCGTTCATTTTAAAGAATTTTTAATGTTGTCCTCTCCAATGGGCACCATTAAGAAAGAAACCTCACTCCTCCACATGGTTTCCCTGGTAGGCAAACGTGTTTGCAGTAAGACCAGAGGGGAGAGGAGTGCTCAGTGGGGAGAAGATCTGTATGAGAGAGGAACACTTGCTAATTTCTCCAACCAACCCAATCCACTAAGGCAGAGAGACTGCAGGGCATGCAAACCACAGAGAAAGTGGAATTGATCTCAGCTGTGATTGCATCTTCCAACCATTTTAATCTCTCTTTCTTTTGACATTGTATAATAATACTTTCTTCAAGGAACATTCTTTAATCTTATAATTTGATAACAAATTCTATTTCAGCTGTCCTTCTGGTAGACGACCTTTAATGGTTTTGCTATAGGTAAAACTGTCATTATGTTCTGCCTCCCCGCTCAGCTTTCTGGATATCATATTGCTCAGATGTTGCAGTTTTTGTCAGTGATAATATTGCCCTTTCAAAATTTCTCCGTAACCAGCCCGAAAGGATTCATTCTGAGCAGTGGTTTCATTAATTTATTTAAATGCATTTCTCAAACAAAGCAGGTTATTTGTTTCAAAATGTCAGGGTCTGAGAGCAGATTTGAAAATATGCTGCAAAATACAACTGACCAGGTTTTTGGAGGGAAAGGAAGCAGGCACTTGTGAAGGAAGCGAATCAGGGAGTGACTACGGGCTGGTCCCAAGACCCCAGTAGCCCTGCTCAGGGCGATCAGCTGTCCCACTGAGATAAAAGCTTCATGCTGCCCAACAGAAGAATCATGCTTCCAAAGTGGTCTTTGTCTTGGATCGTAGTCAACACTAATCTTTCAAAATATGAATTGTTTCTTCATTAAGAGAGTTATTTTGTGAAAAGCTGAGTTTAACAAGGTCACTAGGGCCACTGGATGGAAAACGGTGTAGTAAATTTTATGGACGCATCTGGGGGAATCTGGACCTGCTGAGCATCACTTGGAGGAAACATAGGACCCTGGAAGGCAGTGAAAATGAAATACCATGTGTTGGAAACTCGCTTGAAATGTGAACAGACAGTTCAACAGTTTTGGTTGCTGTATGTCATTGAAGTATGAGTAAAATTTATCTTCTTCAAATGTAGCTCTTATCACTCTAGATTTTAAATCACCCAGATGTTTAATTATTTTCACTCCCTAGCTAAAAAAACAAGAACCCTCTGTTGTCTACCAAATAATACCTAATCTTCACAGGCTGGTGTTCTAAGCTTTCCGCAAGCTGGCATCAGCCTTTGAAACTGTAATTCCTTGCCCCCGCCTCCCTCTATGCCCACCCTTCACACACACACACCAGTGAGACACCCCTCCCGTTCCAAGTCATGCCTGGCATTTTACCCAGGTTGGTCCTTTCGAGACAGTGAGAGACCCTCTCTCATTTTGGGTACCCTGGCAACCCTAATTGATGTTTCAAAATTTGAAACAAATGCCTAAAATCTCATCACCCTATCAGCAAGAAGTCCTCTCTCTGTCTTCTGCATTTTCATGACACTTTATAATCCCCAGTGGCCTATATCAGATGGACTAACTTCAAAGTGACCCATATACTCGCTCAAGAGCCCTCCAGAGCCACCTCCTTGAGGCAGGACATTTCCTCAGCCATCTCTCTGCCCCAGTGGGCTGCAGTACACCACACACCTCAGTCACTGAGGAGATTCATGGAAGCATCAGTGTGGGGCTCTTCCTTAGAAACTCTAGTGCAGAGTCTGAAGTTGGGGGTCTGGGCATTCTTTAACTATCTTAAGCATTTTCAAGTGTACAGATGAGTAGTAAGTATATTCACACTCTTGCATAGCCTGTCTCCAGAACATTTTCAAAATGGGAACATAGCAGCCACTAAATAACAACATCCCATTCTCCTCTCCACTGGTAACCAGCATTCTACTCTATCTCTGTAAACATGGTTTGTCCAAGGACCTCACTGAAGTGAAGCATCCTGTGCCCAGCTTATTTCACCTCATCGAAGTCGTCATGATTCATTTATGTTGTAGCAGATGACAGTATTTCCTTTACTTCGAAGACTGAATAATAGCCCAAGGTACATATATACCACAGTTTCCATCTCTATTCATGTATGAATGGGCAGATCCATTCTTCTGTGAATCGACAGAGTGCCATCTGTCAGTGTGTTGCTTTCACCTCTTGACTATGGTGAGTACCATTGCCTGAAAATTTCTCCAAGGTCTTGCTTTCCAGTCCTCTGGATAATCACCCTGAAACAGGATTGCTAGATCCATTGACAACCTTATGTTGACTTTTCCATAGTGGCTGTTACTCCTCACATTCCCTACCAATAGTCAAAAGAGTTTCAATATATGTCCTCAGCACTGCTGGTTATTTTGTCTTTCTGATAGTATAACTATCCTGATGGATGAAAGGTGGTGTTTGTGATTTCAATTTGGTTTCTCTAATTGATGATATTAAGCACCTTTTAATATGCTTGTTGGTCACTTTTATGGCCTGTTTGGAGAGCTGTCTGTTCCAAATCTTGTACCATATTTTAATCAGGTTATTTTGTTGTTTCTTGTGGAGTTATAGTTCTTTATGTATTCTAATAGTAACCAGACATACTTTATCAGATATGCTATTTGGGAATATTTCTCCCTCTTCATAGTTTGCTTTCCACTGTTGATTATGGTTTTGGAAGTGTATAAGTTCCATGCAGCCTCCTATCTATTTTTCTTTTTCTATTTTTTTTGTATCACACCAAGAAGGTACTGTAAAATCCTATATGATGAAGATTTCCCCCTAAATTTTATCTAGGGATTTTATAGTTTGAAGTCTTATGCTTAAATCTTTACCAAATTGAGTTAATTTCTGTATATTATGTAAGGTAAGGGTCCAACTTTACTCTTTTGCATGTGGCTATTCAATTTTTCACCATTTATTGGGGGGGGGGAGGCTATACTTTTCCAACTGAGTAGATTTGGTACCCTTTTTTGAAGATCATTTTGCCACAGACACCAAAGTGTATTTCTGACTTCTGACTTCTATTCCATTCATCTCTATCCCCATCTTTATGCCAGTATCACCCACTGATCACAGTAGCTTTCTACTATGTTTTGAAATGAGTCTGTGTGATGTCTCCCACTTTGTTCTTTTTCAGCATTGATTGGAATGTTTGGGTTCCCTTGAGAGTTCATAAGAAGTTTAGGGTACATTTTTCTATTAATGCAAAAATGTCATTGGGGCTTTGGTAAAGATTGCATTGAATCTGTAGGTTGTTCTGAGTTCCTTGCCCTCTCAAAGCAATCTGCGGATTCTATTTCATTAGCAGATCTCAGGAGTCTCCAATGCATAATCTAGGTTGAAAACTGCCATCTCCCCTCCATAGTGGTTAACACAGAGCCTTGCAAATAGTCATTAAATACAAATTTGCTTTACCTTATTAATCAGTTATGTAGCACATATTTTATAACTATTTTGTTCTCAGGAGCAATGTAACAGTAAATACGATTTAAAAGGAAAAAAGGAGTCCAAGAAGTGGGACCTGATCAAAGCAGGCAGACACAGAAACGGTGAACCATGAAAGCAGACTATGTCAGTAATAATACCTCCTTCCCAGAAAATACTTGCCACACTAAGAAGCAAAAACAGGGTTCCAGTGAGATGAGGAAGGGGGATTTAGCGCAAGAAGCTAAAATTGACATGGAGAGCCAGGCTAGTTTATTATAACTCTTCCAGGGATTCTTGTGAACCAGATATCAGGGGGAGAGTCTTGTCCTTAGAAATTTAAATACAATTGGTTTGATTTGATATACTTATACATTACAAAGTCATCACCACTGTGGTGTTAGCAAATAACTCCATGTTGTCACATACTTACCATTTATTTTATGTAGTGAGAACATTTAAGATCTGCTCTCTGAGCAATTTCTAGTGTTAAAGTACAGTCCTCTCTTAATGTAATCAGTAGGTTTTTAGAAACTACAACTTTAAGTGAAACCCTGTATAAATTAAACCAACGTTACTATAAATGAATTGCTCTAATCATGAGTTAAGTTTTGGTCACAAAAATATCATCAAATTTATAAAAATAAAATCCCAAACATGTCTAACATGAAACAATCATTTGTACTCATTCATTCATTCAGTGTGCAATCTGTTGACTCTAGTTCAGAATTAGGGGGACACAGCAGCCTGTTCCAGAAGCTCAGGGCACATGTGGACCAAGCCCAGCATAAAATACTTCTGTCACAGGAAACAACACACACTCACACTCACTCCTACAGGGACAACTGAGACACATCAGTGTGACATCTGAAAGAAAACCCATAAGATAAGGGGGAGGAGAGGAAATGTGCAGATTACACACACACACACACACACACACACACAGTGGCATGACTGGCAATTAAATACTTTTCATTGTCAACTTTATAGTGAAATGACATTAAATGAAATGCCAATCTTTCAAGGCCCTACTGTGTCTGAATGATGATCACCACACTGTACATTAGATATCCAGGCATATTTATCACGCAACTGAAAGTTTGTACTTTTTGCCCAATGTCTACCCATTCCCTACTAACCTTTAATTCCTGGTAATCACAATACTACTCTCTCTTTCAATGAAAAACAGAGCTTTTTAAGGATCTATATATAAGTGCAATCATTCATACAATGCTTGTTTTTCTCTGACTGACTAATTCACTAAGCATAATACCTTCAAGGTCTATCCAAGTGGTTACAAATGACAGGATCTCCTTTTTCGTTGCTCTATAATATTCCATTGTTTCACATCATAGTGCCCCATCATTTCTACCAATATCTCCATGGAAAGAATTTTCTCAAAGACCTATATTCTCCTACTTCATTCCTCCAAAGGTGTAGTGTAACAATCCCAGTTCATGTAGGGTCTTTGGTTATAAGTGGTAAAAAGGAATGTGAGAGCCCTTGGTGGATTTTACAGGTTCTAATGATCTTTCAGGGAACCAGGTAAACAAGCAGACAAGGCAAGGAGGCTGGGTCAATTGAATGGCAAGCAGGCAGGGTAGGCAGCAGGGGCAGGGCAGCTTGGAGGAGGCAGGTGAGTCCCCTTACCCCCAAGAATCTTCACACTCCTCTGGGATTGATCTCTCTCTGTCTCTCTGTCTCTCTGTCTCTGTCTCTGTCTCTCCCTCTCCCTCTCCCTCTCTCTCCTTCTCCCTCTCTCTCTCTCAACCCTAGGCCCAGGTGCACAATCATGAGAAGGATACAACATCTCAGCTGTTGGTTGTAGAAGCTAATGGTGGAAGGGTTAAAAAAAAATGACAACTCATGTACTCTACAGAAGGGATATGAAGTTATCTACAGTTCTGCTTTCAGATTTATTCTCTAACTTACAAAACCTATGCTTCCTCCCAGCTCCCCACTTGCTTACAGTTTGCAGTGCTGAGCACACTCTCAGCAGGTCTCCCCCTTTCCGAAACTGGCATCAACACAGCAAAAGGCAGAGCAGCAGGTTGGAGAGAGAGCACTGCCTGTAATTTCCCAAAGGAAGAAAAAACAAAAACTTTACTCCTCTGATAACAAGGGAAAGCACACAGACTTCTTTTGAAATAAATTATTCTATAATTTAAAACTGAACATTCTTAATTGGGATGAAGAATTAAAATCTACCATCAATGCACTCAAATATCTGGCCCTTCCACCTGTGTTACTAAGCTGAGTCCTGGATACTCTGAGGAAGCCCGCCAGAAGTGACATCCACCCACGATACAGCTTTGTAGGCGCCCTGACTGTGACCCTGGCCTGTGGTCAAGTTGCTATAAAAGCACTTTCCAGGCAGGATTCGGAAATAATGCTCACTGACTGAACTGTTTTAAAAGAAAGCCTCTTGAAATGATGTTACTTCTCTAAAAAGAATAATATACCTTGATTCAGAGATGAGGAAGGGACAAAGAATATGTCTTATGGAGAAATTCCCCAGTTGGGAATCCATAACCAGAGTGTTTCCTTCTGTAGAGAGGATCAGTGTGGAGGAAATTTTCAAAGCCTAAAGGAGATAATGTCCCCTGGACAGGAAGCCATCAGTTGCCCAACCCCCAGAGTCTCCATGTTTCAATTTTAGTTCAACCTGGGTGTTGTGCAGAGGGAGGTGATGGAGCAGATGCAGGAGGAGCAGTATGAAGGTCTGCAGGAGGAGAGCAGGAAAGAAGGGGAAGTGAAATAGGAAACAGAGGGGATTGGGGAGGAAGCAGGGGAGGAGAAAAGAGGTCATTGCTATGGGTACTTCCTCCTACACAGCCAGGCTGATCTTGGCAGGGTTCAGGAGTTAGGGAAGTTAGGGAATTAGGGAGTTAGGGAATTCCACAGTGAGCGGGACTAGAAAGTGTGTGTTTTGAACATGCATTTCCTCCTCCTAAATGACTGATAATTTTCAGAGATTTCACTCGAGACTAAAAAATCAAAACCAATGGGCTAACGCCTCAAAACCCCCTCTGTATGTTCATGAGGGCAAATTCATTTTCCTTGCTTACCCAGCCTTTCTTTGGCCCAAATTCAGTTCAGACTATCACTGCTCAGTGCTGCCTTCACCAGTCACCCAGGCTAAAGCGTTGATACTGATACTACCCTCCTCTGAATGGCTAGCAACATCATTGTAACCTGCAAGATTCACTTGGTCACAAGTCCTGTCCTGCACAAAAGCATTGATTTCACTGTTCTTTCAGAGCTCTGTTAAACCCAGGTTGAACATATGTTCACGTCCTGGCAGCTCATCCTGGTTGACACAGGTTACTCCAGATTAGTAATTAACAGCACCCCCTTTTACTCTCCCAAGCATCCTGAGTCAGAAGATAAGCAGCAGGGCCCACCTATTTAAATGCTAACTTCTATGTCACTCCAAACTCCCTAATGAAATCTAAAAGTTCCCGAGGCCCTTGTCATTCTCCCCACCAGCCTAGTTCCTTTTATACAATGCCCAGTGAGATTACTACTGACTAGAAATCACTTTTTCATTTTAAAATGCGGGAAAGGAACCAGTCCTATGTACTTGTGAACATGTTGAATGTAAGGAGGGAAATTTTAATTTAACTTAGGCTCTTGTTTTCTTCACTTAAGATCTAAAATGCATCACATTCCAGAACTGAGGAAGAGTGTTGTTCTCCAATTGCCATCTGACTGGGAAAGATCAGGTGAAGCAGCGAGTGCCAGGTCCAAGGCAGGAATGCTGGATGCCCAACAGCCAGGCCCCTCCAGAGTCTGACAATCAGACCCTGAGGTCTGCTGGTCACCTGGGTTACTCTGAAATATATTTATCCAATTTCAGTCTTAGAGAAATGCAAGTGTTCCTGTCAAATAAAGTGAGACTGTACATAGCAAATGTAAAATGCAAGCAATTCTGTTCTGATAACAGAAGTCCAAAAAAATATTATGTTCCCCAAGTAAACTGAAAGTTGCCTCCTTTTTCCTCCCCCTTCATTTCCCTTTAGTGGAGAGAAGCAGGTTATGTTTCAATATGGACTTCCATCTATTTATCTACTATGATCCATATTCATTAAGCATCTGTCATAGAAAAAGCCCTTTGCTCTCACCCAACTATGATAACGAATAGAATGGACACAGTCCCTGTCTTCAAGGAGCTTTTAGTTTAATATGTAAAGGAGGCATCAAATGTTTATGCAAATAATTAAGTTATTCATGTTTAGTGATACATACCAAGGATTGTTTTTAGAAAAATCTTGACAAACCCTTAACCTAGAGAATCAAAAATTAGATCTGTCTCTCTTTCTACACAAGAAACATTTAGACTGAGATCCAAATTGAATGAATAAGAATTGGTAAATGAAGGAAAACAGGGATAATTTTGCAGACAGAGGTCACAGCCAACACCTAAATCTCAATGGAGTCACTGCTGTGGTTGCCAGAAGAGAAAAGTGCATCAGCGTCCCTGAATATGGGGGTGAAGCAGAAAGAAGGGGGAGGTGCCACTGAGTTCCATTTACAGCTCCAGAATTTGGCTCCTTGTTCTTCCCTTTGGTCAATTATCCTGAATCAGTTACTAAGATGAATAACTAGACAGGGAGCTGTGTGAATATCAAAGTCACTGCCACATCTTAGACACTGTCATTCAGGCTCATATCATTTTGGGAAACAAAGGAAGAGGTTTATACTGAATAGAAATGTGGGCCCAGGTCACAATACTGTTTGAAAATATAGGCCCGTATAACCTCTGTCACATCTAACCCAATAGCTCCCTGCTAGGCACTCATTTCTGCCAGTCATGCCCTACTTCAAGAATAAACAATGTCAGTCCGGATGCCAGCCTGAATATGGCAGTAGGTTACTGTGCCAAATGCTAGCAAAATAAAGAAAAAATTGGCCCAATCTCTGTCCTTAAGAAATTTAAAATAGGAAGGGAAGTATTGGGAATAGAGTTCTGCTATTGCGGGGGGGGCGGGGGGAGAGGGGGTAGGGGGGGAATGTCCTTTGTAGTCAGAGAGGCTTGAGTTGAAATGCTAGCTCTATCACTTATGAATTTTGTGACCTTACACAATTTTATTAACCTCCCGAGTCTCAATATATTAATTTGAAAGATGAAGATAATGCCCACCTGCTTCCTAGAATTGTTGGGAAGATTAAGGGAGGTAATATTTTCAGTTACTGCATGCATGTGAGTATTTGTGTGGGTGTATGTGTGTGTGAATGTGTACCCAGGGAAGGTGGTCCAAATGAGAAGGAAGATGGAGCAAAATGATAAACAGAAATGGTTCCCTCCTCTTAGAAGTATACACTGGTAGAGCTATAAATACAAAAACTACTGCTATTATCACAATATAAAATGGAAATTGTACAGCCTAAAAAGAAATGATAAGTGTGGAACTCAAAAGGAGAGGCAGAGCTGATGTAGAGGAAGGGGTAAATTCAAGCACTATTTAAATTCAAATTACATAGATTCGAAAGAATGATATAAAAATAAAGTTTTGTGTCTCTACCAAGTTTTGTTTTATACACTTGGACATTGTGTGAATTCTTTGAATATAAAGACATGGCTCTTTTCAAAACTCTCAGGGACAAAGAAATTATCAGGGACACAGGAATGAAAGTTGTGTTTCCCAGGGGCCTCGGCAGGGCACTGCAGGGATGGACAGGGAGGATGCCTTCCACGGGTGTAGTCTCCACTTAATGACGTTTTCAGCCAGACTAGAGCTTCAGGAACCACTGCTCTCCCCAAAAGTCCAAGTTATCTAGTCCTGGGGGTGGGGTAGGTGAAATTAAAAAACTCTTAAAAATGAATAAGGGGCAACAATGATGAGAGAAGGAAAAGTTAAGGTTGACTTTCACTTCCTAGCTAATGAGACTGGGGATCTGATAGCTATTTGATAAGAATAAAGAAGTGAGATCCCCACAAGAAACCTGTCGTACAGATGAAGAAATTAAAGAGATCACAAACATGCCAGGGTCCCAGTTCAGTGCCAGGACTGAGCCAGGCATCTATCTCTTGTGTCATGCTCCTTCCACTACATTGCCCGCCTGCCACCAAGTGAGGCTTTCCAGGAGGGTGCCTGACAGAGGCAAGAATCCTCCAAGCATAGGACCCTGCCAAGGCTCTTCTGAGGACCCCTTGCCAGAGATAAGTTGCCCTGGCAGCATGGGAGAATCCGCTGTTGTTCCAGTGGAACCAGGCTGCCGAGGGGCACTGCTCTATTCAGTGTCTCCTTGTGGGCCTCTGCTCTGTAAGGTTCCTGGAATTCAGAGTTGGAAACTGCCAATCTCTGTGACCACAACACCATTTTGGCTTCTCTCTTGTCCTCAAGCCCAGACTGGTTCAGGACTGAGAACATGTCACCTAGCTTTGTTCCATTCACTCCCAAAGAGCTCACTGGGAAAAGGACAATATGATGCAGAAAGCAGATTTTACACTCATGCACTCTCTTGTGCATGAAAGGATGGTTCCCCCATTTAGAAAGACTCAGGAGGAGTGAGTCTGTGCTATCTGCAAAGCGTGTGTGCTGGCGACCTCTCTGGTGTGGCATTTGTGGGAGAAAATATTACTTGGAAATTTACTGACAAAAACCCAAATCTCAATAAATCAGGTAAAAGCTGGATTAATTATTCAAACACTGCTGGACCATGTCAAAGTCTTGGGATTGGGCAATGACTGGGTCTCGAGAATAAAGGGAAAGAGAGCTGACCCAGGATCCTCTTTCCAGCATCTACTCTTGCTCCTCTCTGTACATCCATCATGTTCCTTACTCTCCCTCCCTCCCTTCCTTCTTTCCTTTCTCTGGCCTTCTCTTGCTTCTCAGGTCTATACAGAAAGAAACACAGACCTGCTAAGACTCACCCCTATTCCCCAAGCTGTAGGTCTTAGCCATCCCTGGGCCCCTAGCTCCAACGTGAACCAATCAGCTGGTCTGAGGCATAGAAACCCTGCAGCTGTACGTGACTCTGAACAGCAACATCGAGGATGAGCAGGAGCAAAGCAAGTATTAGAAAAAGAGGGGGTGATGATATACCTACATGGTCTTCTCCAATTACTACCCCAGTAACACAGCTAGCAGGCATGCCCCTTGGGGCAGACTGTAAGACGGGCCTTTGTCGTGGGTAGCAAGTCAGCTGTGGTACCAGATACCACAGGTACCAGGCAAGTGACAACAGGTTTTCCACTGGTAGTCTATAATAGCAGTTAGTGTGTATTATACATTTATTTGCATTTAACATCTACCGAGAGCATTCAGTGCCACAAGATTTCTATAAGGTTGTAATGTAATGATCTCTATTTGAACTAAAATAGAAATAAAAAAATCCTCAGTGTTAGGGAAAGGAAGTGAACCGTTCAAGTTTTATTCTTCTAGTAAATTGCTGTTTGGGAAGTTGAATGCAGTTCTGTCTGACCTCAGAGCTCGCAGTCTCCATTAAGACATTGTCTCTTCAATTTAGAAAACACATAGCATTCACGTAGTCTGATGCCAAGTGGAAAAACTCCAAGCATATATTCCAGGTGGTGGGGAAAAAATGCGAAATAGAACCACCTGGCTGGCGGAGGCAGTATTTTGACTCTGCTTCCCCTTACCCACTCAAAATGCGGCTCCAACGCCTCTCACCTTCCCCTTAACCTCGGAAGACCCCGGATTATGTCCAGGATGAACTTGGCAGCTTCAAAGAATCCTAACCATAAATCTTTTTCACCTCCCTGACAGGAAGGTCTTCCAAGTCCCAAAAGATTCAGGGGATGATTCCATGACATCAGCCGTCACTGATAATGGTCAGGTGCTGCCAAGGCCTGTGACACCCTCCAGGACTCAGGAGGCATCTGCCATCGGGGAGTCTGAACTGCACACAAGTTGTGTTGCTATGTTTCTCTTTTACTGATGACAGAAGTGAATGCTGGCATATTCCATTTGGTCTATCTCACAGACACTCCAGTTAAATAACCACACAAGAGAATCAGAAAGTGCAATGTGTAGGGTAGAAGGTGCTGAGCACTTTGAAGGAGACCTCTCCCAGTTCCCTCACTTGCACCCCAGAAGCCTGCTCTCTCTTCTAGAGGTGCTTATTAGATTG